>ML820158.1:50432-77663 GCA_009831015.1 Picea engelmannii
TTGTTAGACGTAAAGCAAGATGAGTCATGCTTCTGACCTAGTTGTTAGACGTAAAGCATGATGTTGTGATTCCTCACTTCTGACCTAGTTGTTAGACGTAAAGCGAGATGTTAATATTACTTGCTTCTGACCTAGTTGTTAGACGAAAAACAAGATGTGACTGACACTGAGCTACCGGCTTAACCGCTGTGACATTGAGCTAGTGTAGTACTGTGATATGACAGCCTAGTGTTGTAATGAGGTATCATTTTTACTGATACATGTTTGATGCAGATGATGATAGCATTCTTTTGAGAATGATGATGCTGCTGATGAAGAAAACTTTCGATGCATCGTAAATGTGCTAGACAATTGTTCAAGATGATATTGACTATACTGTCCTCGAGATGCCACCAATGATGCAGACCTCTCTCACCTGATGCTGATGAAGACTGATGAAGAATACCCTTCTTGTTAAGGCGGAGTGTTGAACTAATGTAACTGTGAAGAGCATTCTTATTATTTTGTTTTTGGATTAAATCCCCATTGTGGGTTAATCATGTCATTATTATTATTTTTATTATTATATTAATCCCCATTGAGGATTAATCAAGTCGGTAATTGTATAAGGACCAAATCCCCTTTTGTGGATTGGTCATCGTACAATTATAATGTGCAGAATAAGAAGGCGGCCCCAACAGTTATAATGAAAGGGCCAGATTTAATTATTGGTGGATTTACCCACCCAGAGTGAGAGGTCGGCCCTGCCAGATGGTGACTCTTCACACATGCCAGATTGATATAAATAAGAGGCTAGCACCTCACTTCACACACACACTTCACTTTCTCATTCTCTTATGAGGCAAGATGCATTTTCAAGTTGGAGAGAGGTGAAGAAGGGTGGCGCATCTCTTGGAGGAGGATTTTCTGTATTGGTTGAGTTATCTCTTGAACATTGTATAAGCTATTTATGATAAGGAAGTTTTGCTGGGTTTTCTTCCCCTAGAGGGTTTCCCAGGATAAATGTTGTGTCTATTGTGGATTTGTATTTCTCAGTGATCTTGTTCTTATTATGCTCTTATCTTATGAAATGCAAAGAACTATAATAATGGCATAAACATTAACAAAATCAACTTCTTTCCAATTAATTAATGATATATTATTTTGAAAGAATTTTGACGGTGTTTTTCTGCATTGTTTAGAAGAAGAGGAATCTGAAAAGGTGTTGGCTAAACTTCACTCTGGTGATGTCGGAGGTCATTTTGGTGGAGATACCACTACCCATAAAGTGTTAAGGGATGGCTACTATTTTCCTACCTTGTTTAAGGATTCTCATACATTGTCCCACAAGTGTATAATCTATGAAAAGGCTACATGATGAGTGAAAAAGACAAATTTTCCTTTGCAACATGTTACGATAGACACACCTTTTCAGAAGTGGGACTTAGACATTATAGAACCAATCAACCCCCCTTCCTCAAAGAAGCCCAAGTACATTCTCATAGAAACAAACTATTTTAGGAGATGGTCTGAAGCTTTACCATTAAACGTGGTCAATACAAATGAGGTAGTGTCATTTTTGAATTCCCATGTTATCACTCGATTCATAATTCCTGAATGTCTGGTTTTTGACAATGCTTCTTCTTTTTCCTCCCTAGATATGAATTTTTTCTCTTTGGAAAAAGTGCTCAAACTAAAGTACTCTACCAGCTATTACCCTCAAGGGAACATTCTGGCCGAGTCAACAAGTAAGAATCTGATCAAGATTATAAAAAGGACAGTGTCAGAAAACCACAAGAATTGGCACAATGCAGTGTACAAAGCACTTTGGGATGATAGGGTAACTCCAAAATCATCCATTGGTAATTATCCTTTCTTCCTCATTTACAGAAGAGAAGCCATCCTCCCCCCACATTTCTTGCTTCCTTCTCTGCAATTGTCGCAGAAAGTTCAAGAAGAGTAGTGTCCTCTAGAAAATCAGATAAATGCTCTCTTAAAATTGGAAGAGGTAAGGGTGCAGGAAAAACATAAATTGGATCAACACCAGCAAATTGTAAAGAGCGGGTTGGATACACGTTCATCCTATGAAATAAATTTTAATGTAGGGGATTTGGTCCTCAAATGGGACAACATTCATGAGAATAAAGGAGAACACACCAAGTTCCAAAACCTATGGTTGGGACCTTTCGTTATATCTGAAAAATTCGGTCCAAGTTCTTTTCAGCTACACAACTTGGAGGGGCAGCCAGACACTTTTCCAATGAATGGTTAGTCTCTTAAAAAATACTTCAATTAATAAAGTTAGATCCACCCTTTGTAAATATTTTAATTTTCATTTTCTTTGTTGATTTTAATTCTTTTCATTTTTCTTGATTTTTTGTTTTTTTTTAGGATGATTATATATGAATCATTGTTTTTTATTGAAGGGAATTGTATTTTTTATTAACATCAGTTGACAACAGTTCAAATCATATGAACATTAAGTTCTAAACTCAGATCAATTACAGTAAGTTTTTGTCCAGTCATTGTTCCTGGTTTAAATTGAAATTTCAAGGAAACATGATCATCCTTAAAAAACTTCTAACGTCGTCCTTGTTTTAAAGAGAACAACTCACAGTGCTTTCCCATCCCATAGATAATTTATTAATTGAAATCTAGATGTCCAAATTGTGATGAAAGTCATCAAAATGGAAAAATAATTCATAAAAGATCAACCCTTTTATTACTTGACTGTGAGATTTTTGGTATCACCCCACTCTCTTGATATCACAAAGTTATGAAAATATAAACAATTTTGGAGAGTTGGAAACACTCTAATGTGTGGGAATTGTTTGTAAACCCATCGAGATTCTGAACAGGTCTGTCGATAGTGGGTAAATCCACACATCATACCAAGACAACTTTGTCGGGGTACTGAACAGGCCTGCTGGCAGTAAAGCAATGTTGGGTTTGAATATCTTCAGGTATGTTTTGAAAGTTTGATCAGATGTTAGGATGCTTATTTGTCACAAATGGACAACTCTTGGATGGAACACAAGTACTAGAGTGGGTTAAATGACATCCCTGTCGAGGCTATGGATGCTTGTTGGAACCAGTGGCCCTGTCAATGTATTGGAGTCATTTGTATAAACATCACTACCCCTGTGATCTAAACAAGATACTGGATTACAATTTCTAGAAAGAACTTTACCCAATACTATGACTGTGTTATTTTCTCTGATTTATTGTCGAAATGCTTGATCTGTATTTTAATTGATTTTATTAATTGTTGTTGAGTCATTAGTTCCCTGATGTAAATTTCTGATGATGCAGAGATAAATTCTTTTCCCAACATGTCGCCATTGTTGGAAGCCAATAATTCTTGTCAAATTTTTATCATGATAAAATGTCGTCGCCAAGGGATAAATTTTTCTGTAGCTTCCTCCTGATCCTTACAAACTTTTCTATACGTTTTGTTTTGAGAAGGTTCATTGTCCTAGCTGTGTGTAAGAATTCATCATTTTAATCTATCGTTTGTTTTCTTTAATTTCATGACTGATAGCATGCAATTATAGAAAAAATTGGCTTGAGTAATCATCATAAAGTTTGTGATTTCTTTTGTTTCTTTTGTAGATGGGATTGTAACTAAAGGGAATCTATATTATTTTTATAAACCTAAAATTTGTAAGCCTATCTTTTCATTTGTTGATCCATTATCATAACACTTGATTTATCCACTTTGGGAAATATGACTTAGTCATTTTTATTTTTTGATTATATGATTTTTTACATGTGATATATGCTTGACTGCGCATAACCTTTCATTGAATTCGAAATATGGATACTACTCTTACCAGTTGTATCATGATATTGTCACCATGGTACAAAACTGACACACTTAGAATTCCACATCACCCTTTGTCCTGCATAACTTAGACTTGCATTCATTATTGGAAGAGGTAAGTGTTGGTGTTTTGGGTTTAGTGTTCATTTCACATAATGGTTTACTATCCTGCACATCCTCTGGTTATTGCCCACTCAAATCTCCAAATGTTTGTTATGATATCCTCATGAACCCTTAGGCATCAGTTCCCTCCCAATTACACAAACCTCTTCCTATTATTTGTGTGTTGGAGAGAAAAACCTACCTTTCACTGCCCTTGTTGTTCCTATGTGATAGTATCCATGGCACCTGTGGTAATAATAGAACCCAATGGTTTGCAATCCCTCCTCTCTCATGACGATGCCATACAGAACATTGTGGCCCATGGCTGGGATAATTTAATTAGATGGTTTGAGGGTTTCAACCTCGTTGTGGCCCAAGATTTCACTCAGAAATTTGATGGCACCAGATATAAGGTTGGTGATTTGTAGCTAGAGGTAAAAGAGGGTTCAATCACAAAATTTACATGACTATCCCAACAGGGAGAACAATGGTTCAAAAATGCCAAAATCGAAGGCGTGCCCTAGAGTTTTTTCATGGCCTCCAAGAAATCATAGTGTTTTCCAAAACGTACATCGATTTCCCTTTTCAAACCATGATGGCATGGCCTACTCCTAATTATTAAGAAATTCATAACCTGTGGAGGTAGATATGGCTCGATATTATTGTATCATATCAGATTGCTTATGTTTTTTCTAGGTTTCAGTTTGAATATGTTGTTTTGTCTATTGAGGAGTCTGGAGAAAATGTCTAAGTTTTACCAGAGCCAAAGGATGAACCCACTGTCAAGCATGTTCCACTATGGCCTTATTTGAATCCTCATGCATTCGCACTTATCTAAGACTAGGGACAGCTGGTAAAGTTTCTTGTTGAAGAATAATTTTACCCTACCCAACAATATAACTGAATTACCTGTCCACCACATTGAAAAACCCAGTCCCTATATATCTAACCATACTTTCGAAAACCTATGTGTTAATCTATAAGAAGGCCATGCGTCCATGGACTAAAACTCTATTTCTATCCATAAGCCATCAGACAAGAAGGCACGATGTGTTTTCGTGCCCAGAAAGTATTTGAAAGAAGTTATAGGTGATTTAAAGGAAAGGGTTTCTTCTTCTCCTACTCACGAACCTATTCAATTTGTCCCAAACGAATCGGTTGTCAAGAAAAAAGGAAGGTATGTGAAACAAAATAATCTAGATGTCAATTTCACAAACAAACGTCAATTTCACAAACAATAGATTAGGCAGACTCATATATAGAAAGTTGATAAATCTCCAGCAAGGTCATCTGAGATCGATCCCAGTGATCGAGATCAATGATC
Organism: Picea engelmannii; assembly: GCA_009831015.1. Classification (NCBI taxonomy): domain Eukaryota; kingdom Viridiplantae; phylum Streptophyta; class Pinopsida; order Pinales; family Pinaceae; genus Picea; species Picea engelmannii. The sequence continues at coordinate 55,661 of ML820158.1, forward strand.
ACTTCTTTGAGGATAAGATCGCTAAATTTCTTGCATAAGAGGATGTAGATGACCAGTTCCTGGGAAATGAAATCAGTACTAAAGTTGTGCAATACAATTTTGTTTCTAATCTCCCACCATTCATAAATAAACAAGAGGGTTTCTATGGTAAACGACACGATCTGAAGAAAATTAGAGGAAAGACCAAAGCACCCTTTTCACAACAGACTCAATCTCTACCTACCATACAACTAGTTCACTGTGAAAATAGTCTTGATTGGGTTGATAAATACTATAGGGATATTCCCTATCTCCAAGCACGGTTAAACCAAATGGTATAAAAAAAATCCTTGCTCGAGAGGGAAAATGAAGAATTAAAAGCATGCGTTCGATCGAACGTTGACAAGGAAAATAAGAGGATTAAACGGGCTGGTAATGTGATTATTAAGAACTCAACGAATTTCAAAACTATCAAAAATTCAAACTTATCATATGCTTCTTTGTCTAATATTTGAAATGGTAAAAAGTTGTTTTGGTTCTTTTTTTATTTGATTCTGTTGGAAAAATAAAATAGATAGATTTATTTTTTATTTTGTTTTTAATTTAAGACTAGCTACAGAATCGTAAGATTCTGTAGCCAGTCTATTTATAATTATTACTTTGTATTGTTATCTAAAATTCGATTTCGTTTTATCATTTTCAGGAAAACAATAGTTTATGATGCTATTTTCAAGGAGAAGGATCCATGGATTAAACGCTTAATAGCTTAGTAATTTCTCAGTTTTGAAAAAACAATGTCATTTATGTAATTAGTTTTTGATATAAAATCCTACATGAGTATTCCTGTTGTTATTCTATTTTCTGCAAAACAAAATTATTTTTAGAGATCATCCTCTATCTTGTATGATAAGAGTTTAATGATCCAAGACATGTTTAAATAATTGTTGTTGCTTAGTGTAAAGACAACTTTTTCTGGACCACAGTATGGACATATAATTTTTGAAGTGACATGGGAAATCAATTTACTATTGGCTTTACACCTGTGTGAACTGTGCAATGATTGTTTCATTATATTCTCCTATTATTTCTATGTTATGAAATGTTACTTATGTTGATTTAGATTTAGTATTTTCCTCATATGATGTTCCATATCGTTGATTATTTAAATGTCGTCTATCATTTGTTGGTCTAGTTTGTACTTGTGATCAATCAACTATTTAGTTATTTTTGAGTTTACTTTTGATATTAAATGGTTGATAATATCAATGCCCGGGATTGAGATTTCTTTCATATTCAGCTATTGGTTATCCCGTGGTCACAAGATATTTAATTATCTTTCTGCTGTTATAAATATCCCTCCAAAGCATCAAAACACTTCCTTGAATTTCTTCAGGAAGCACTATTGTTTGTTTTTGTCATAGGTTTCCCTTAAACACTGGTAAAGCAGGATCTCACACAACAAAGAGAGATAAACTTTGTTTTTATGATCACCTAGAGGTTAGTCCATGTGTTATTTATTTAAATTATTTATGAATGAATAATGATTGCGTTATCTAGACGTTAATTAGCTTTGTTTATTTTCATCAAATTATTACAATTATATTCATTCGCTATTTAATAGTTTGATAGTCTAATCATTATAATAAGTTTTGATTTTGCTTAATCGTTTTAAGAAGCATCATCTCAATTAATTACTTTTGCAAAGATTTTTTTAAACTTTGCAAATTATATATCATCATTGTATATAAACACTCTTTTTGTACATTTGTGATTAATGTATTAATTGTTAAGATTGTAGCTTTAGATTATTTTATTTCCTTTCATAGTTTTTAGCACCCTAGTTGGCTAGAGGAGCCATTAAACCCATCAGGTTAGATCATACCAAACGACTTGGGTTAATTAGACAACCCCAGTCCAGATCTAACCTTCCAGTTGATAGTGCGTCACTTATGCCCGTCAACAAATGGTGCTAGAAGGAGGGCCTGAAATTAATTGATGTCACATGGAGGTCACAAGACTCCCCCAAACAACCGTTCTCCTTTCATAACGCATAGTCTCTTAGACAATAACGCTACACTTGACCCAACTACTACCTCAAACACTACCCTTGACATTCCCGTTGAACCAATGACACCATTTTCTCAAGGGATTGATGTCTAAGAAATTGTTCGCTAGTCAATCATAAGAACTCAGAGTTATTTATCTCGAATCCGACAACCTAGTAGACAACTTAATCAACCCCTTGAATTCAAAAATCTTCAAGAACAACCTCAAGACACTGGTCTGAACAAAAACCCTATAGGTGGTAATATTACCAATGTCGTTGAAGTAGTTATCCTTGGTGTTGGATGATCTGGTATCCCACCATCCCCACCTAGTTCTTCTCCATCTTCTTCGGGAGGTGAATGCTCGAATGAAGGTAGTTCTTCATCTGAACCATATCCACCTTCTACTCCACCGAATCTCATGGAAAACCAAAATAATCCCACCAGGCCTTGGATCGATCAAGATGTTGTGGTTGTGCCTGGACCCCAACATCCACTGCCTAAACATCCTGAGAAATGGTTGCCCAAATTTGATCCAGATTCAAAGAAATTAGTTGAGGATAACATCAAGCAATTTCTTCTAGTTGTTAGACTCTGGAGTGTCGAACATGAAAATGTTGTGTGCAGATTATTCAAATACACTTTTGAGAGGAATGCCTCAACTTGGTATTTTGCACAACAACCTCAGACCATTGTCTCTTGGGACAGGTTTGAAACCTGTTTTCTAGAAAAATGTGGGGATGATAAATCTCCAGAAGTCTTGGTAATGGAACTCTCCAGCTTAAATATGAACCCTAAAGAGAAAGTTAAAGAATTTAACCAGAGATATCTAACGCTGAAAAACAACATCCCTGTAGATTTGATGCCTGTATAAAACTTGATTGTCACATATTATACTAAGGCTCTGCATAAAAACATAGCCATATGGGATAAAAGGTCCAAAAAGAACACATTATTAGAATCCTTTGAGGAGGCAGTCCTGATTGAGAAAGACATTCTAAGCTTGAAATGTAATCTAAGTAGTGAGGCTGAAACATATTCATCTTCTAAAAAAAAATAGAGATTCTCACTAGGCCTCCTCAAGCCAAAAATCAACAGGAAATGTTAGACTTGGAGAGTTCGTAGAAATATTTCCAGAAATTATCCAATTAGGTTATTGAATTGAAAAGAAAAGACAAGGAGGCTTCTACAGGTAAAGGAGGTTTCATACCACCATTTAGAAAACCTTTCCCTCCAAACCGGCCAAACCCGACCACATAAGGTCTAAACTTCGAAGGTTTGTAGTATGCTTTGCAAACAATATTGGAAGCACATGAAAATTCTATTTCTGCTCCTCTTGAGAATCATGATGATACTAGTGAGGAAGAACCACCTGGTGAGGAGGATTCCTCCACTTCCATTTTTGGGCATTTGTCTAACAACATATTTCAAACAAACCTTGAAACTTTCCATCCCTATAACACTAGAAGTAAAACACAAAACAAGCCTTCACCCGAAACAAGTAAAAACATGGTTTCAAAACAATCAAAGCAAACTGAAACAAAACAAAACCTTGTTGCCCCAATTCTAGAGTATGATTTAGTTGAAGATCTTAAAAAATTGAGGTAAAATATTTCAGTTTTTGAATTGCTGAAATTTCCACTTATCCTACAGTAAATGCTCCAAAGCATTTCTCAAAATAGTAAAAAGAATGATGTTATCAACAAGAAATCAACAGAAATTGACTTAAACAAAGCTAAATATGTCCCAAGTAAAAATTCATCTGAAAACCAGGATAAAAGAGACTCATCAGAAAAAAGTGTAGGAAGTTTAAATAAAACTGTTTTAGGTAGAGCAATAAAAAATCGACAGAATTCTATTGTTTCTGCACGTAAAAATGTGCCTCCTTTTTTATTAACTTTTGAATTTTTTAATAGGAATGTACATAACTATATGGTTGATTCTAATGCATCGTCAAATGTGATGCATTTGCTTGTGTGTGAGAAAATTAACGCCGAAGTAAAAACTTCTGATTTAAAGATCAATCAGTAAGATCGAATTAATGTCAAATTTATTGGTGAACTTAAAAATGTGTTGATAAGATTATCATCCAATCCCAAGGTTCACCAAGTAATTGATATTATTGTTGTCGACATTTCTGAGGTATATGTTTTTTTTTTAGTAGAGATTGGTCAGAATAGTTGCACGAATATTTTTCTATAGACTGGTCTCATTTGTGGCTGCCAGAAAATGAACAGCCCAACAAGATCAGAATAAACAAAGAACGTTGCCTCAAGTACATTGTGAAAGATTTAAATGACCCAAATGACCCTTTTGTTATTGCTGCAAATTTGATTGAAACACAGAGAATGAATAATTTTTTCAGTAATTTCATGACTGGAATTTCCTCAATCACTAACCCAGAACAACAATCTGAAGTAACAGCCTATACTCAATCAACAGTCTCACCAAGTACACCAAACATTGCTAATGACAAACAAATTTGGTCCTTATATTTTGATGGATCCAAATCCAGGGAAGGGGCAGGTGTTGGTTGTGTGCTTATCGATCCCATAGGTAATAAATCATTTATTTCTTGTCGATTGGAGTTTGAATGTACTAACAACACATCAGAGTACGAAACACTTCTGCAGGGACTAAGGAAGTCACTAGACATGGACGTGCACAATTTGGTAGTATTTGGTGATTCAAAAATCATAGTCAAGCAGGTAAGAAATGCAATACATTGTTTTTCACTGCATTTGAATAATTACCAAACCGAGGTATGGAGTTTAATGCACAAATTTCTATCATTTAATATAAATTCCATTCCTAGGATGAGTAATTCAGAAGCTGATTTAATAGCCAATGTTACTTCTAAATTGTTTCCTTTTGAGGGTCTTTCTCCTAACGCGTTCTCAGTCGAATTGTTATTCAGACCATCAATTATGGACAACATCACAAACTGGAGAGTATTTGATGATGATCAACAAATCATCAATTTTTTTTCATATGGAAGACACCTTCCAGGATGAAGTTATCGATGAAATCATGCATGATGAAAATCTCTGAGATTTCACGGTAATATCTTATCCTCGATCTCCAGAATCATCATCTGAGCCTCTAAAATCTATCCCCAAATTTGTTGTGAGATTAAAGAAATTCTATGACTTACATGACAAGTTTAGAGGGGTAGTCAATTGAAAAACAAAAAATTCCTCTTTGTTGTACGAAACCTTAAATTTAGAACGTGAGATAGCCCTAAAAATTTCAATCTGGGAAAAGGGTGTTCTGAATAAGAAAGGTCTTATTTTATAAAATTGTTTAAATAATTTAAATATGTATTTTCTTGGAATTGTGATGATCTAAATACTTTCGACCCAAACATCATACAACACATAATTATGAAACCCCAAACTCAGCCTTTCCAACAAAAAATGAGGAAAATGCATCTTAAATTGGAACCTACCGTAAAAAAGGAACTAAATAAATCACTTACTGCAAAGATCACTTTTCCAGTTAGGCATACTCAATGGGTATCTAACGTATTCCCTGTAAGGAAGAAGAGTGGAGAAATTTGACTTTGTGTCAATTTTTGAAACTTAAACCGAGCATCTGATAAAGACAACTACCATGTTCCTCCAATGGAACAAATTCTGCAATAAGTGTCTAGTTCTGAAAGACTATATTTTCTAGATGGCTTCTCAGGATATAACCAGGTCCTTATGTCCCCTTCGGACCATCTTAAAACAACGTTTTGTACCTCGTGGAGCACTTACACCTAAAAAAAATTCCTTTTGGACTAATAAATGTGGGTGCCACTTTTTAGAGAGAAATGGACATTGATTTTTGTGGCCTCATCAACTAATCAGTTTTGGTATATAGAGACAATGTCACTGTCTTTTCCAAAAACAAGAAAGATCACCTGTCTCATCTTAGGGTTGTGTTAGAACAATGTCACAAGTTCAACATTTCACTCAATCCTAAAAAATTAGTCTTTTCAGTTGAACAAGGGAAATTACTTGGGTTTATAGTGTCTAAATATGGAATGATAATTGATCCTGAAAGAACCCAAGCCATTTCCAAACTTTCCCCTCCTTCTTCCAAAAAGGCCATGCAATCGTTTTTGGACAAAATCAATTTTGTCAGACGATTTGTCCTGAGTTTTTTTGAAATGGTTAGACCTCTACAAAATCTGATGAAAAAGGATGTTTTATATAAATGGGGACCACAAGAGATTCAAGATTTCGATTCAATGAGAAAATCCATAATCGAGGCACCTTTCCTAATGAGCCTTGATTTTTCCAAGATTTTACATTATATACTTTTGCATCTGACAGATCTTATGTTGTTGTACTCCCATAGAAAAATGTAGAAAGAAATGAGATACCCATATCATTTATGAGCTTTGTCTTTAAAGGATTTACCCCTCACTAGATCATCAGGCGTCCACTGTTTTTAAAGATGTGAAACATTTCAGATCGTACTTGTTTAAATCCAGACAAAAAATTGTGTTCCTTACCCTACTGTGAGAAATCTGTTAGTACATAAAGAGTTGGGAGAAAAAAGGGAAAATTGGATGACATCACTTCAGGAATATGAACTTGGAATAGTAACTGCCCAAATCGTTAGAGGTCAAGTACTTTGTAAATTGGTGGTTGATTCTATTGAGAAATTAGAAAGTCAAATAAATACATCAACTATAAATCAACAACATGAAAAACAGATCAGTTGTACACAAACTGTGGCCAATTCATGGTATGAGAATATCAGATTTTATTTGTTGCACGAAACTGCTCCTCGTAATATTGATCCCAAAAACCGAAGAGCACTTAGGATTAAATCAACTTCTTTCCAATTAATTAATGATATATTATTTCGAAAGAGTTTTGATGATGTTTTTCTGCGTTGTTTTGAAAAAGAGCAATCCGAAAAGGTGATGTCTGAATTGCACTCCGATGATGCTGGAGGTCATTTTGGTGGAGATGCCACTGCCCATAAAGTGTTAAGGGTTGGATACTATTGGCCTACCTTGTTTAAGGATGCTCAAACATTGTCCCACAAGTGTATAATCTGTCAAAAGGCTGTAGGACGAGTGAAAATTCCATCTTTTCCTTTGCAACCTGTTACGGTAGACACACCTTTTCAGTAGTGGGGCCTAGACATTATAGGACCAATAAACCCCCCTTCCTCACAACAACACAAGTACATTCTCATGACAACATACTATTGTATGAGAAGCTCTGAATATTTACCATTAAAAGTGGTCAAAACAAAGCAAGTAGTGTCATTTCTGAACTCCCATATTATCACTCGATTTGGAATTCCTGAATGTCTGGTTTTTGACAACACTTCTTATTTTTATTCCATAGATATGAATGTTTTCGCTCTGGAAAAAAGGATCAAACTAAAGTACTCTACCAGCTATTACCCTCAAGGGAACGGTCTGGCCAAGTCAACAAATAAAAATCTGATCAAGATTATAAAAAGGACAGTGTTAGAAAACCACAAGATTTGACACAATGCATTGTACAAAGCACTTTGGGAAAATAGGGTAACTCCAAAATCCTCCATTGGTAATTCTCCTTTCCTCCTCGTTTACAGAAGATAATACATCCTCCCCCCACATGTCTTTCTTCCTTCTCTGCAATTGTCACAGAAAATTCAAGAAGAGGAGTGTCCTCCTCTAGAAAATCAGATATACGCTCTCTTAAAATTGGAAGAGGTAAGGGCGCAGGAAAAACATAAATTGGATCAGCACCAACAAATTGTAAAGAGATGGTTCAATACAAGTTCATCCTCTAAAATAAATTTCAATGTAGGGGATTTGGTCCTCAAATGGGACAACGCGCACGAGGATAAAAGAGAACAAACCAAGTTCCAAAACTTGTGGCTGGGGCCTTTCGTCATTTCTGAAAAATTAGGTCCAAGTTCTTTTTAGCTACACAACTTGGAGGGAAAGATAGACACTTTTTTAGTGAATGGCCAGTCTCTTAAAAACTACTTCACTTAAGAAATTCAGATCCACCCTTTGTAAATATTTTAATTTGCATTTTCTTTGTTGATTTTGGTTATTTTTATTTTGCTTTATTTTTTGTTTTTTTTATGGATGATTATATCTGAATCATTGTTCATTATTGAAGGGAATTATATTTTTCATTAACAACAGTTGACAACCGTTCAAAGCATATAAACATTAAGTTCTAAACTCAGATCAGTTACGGTAAGTTTTTGTCCAGTCATTGTTCCTGATTTTCATTGAAATTTCATGAAAGCATGATCATCCTTGAAAAAAAATTATTGCCATCCCCATTTTAATGAAAACAACTCACAATTCTTTCCCATCCCATAGATAATTTCTTAATTGAAATCTAGATTTCCAAATTGTGATGAAAGTCATCAAAATGGAAAAATAATTCATAAAAGATCAACCCTTTTATTACTTGACTATGAAATTTTTTGTATCACCCCACTCTCTTGATAACACAAAGTTCTGAAAATTTTATAAACAATTTTGAAGAGTTGGAAACACTATAATGTGTGGGAATTGTGTGTAAACCCACCGAGATTCTAAACAGGTCTACTGGCAATGGGTAAATGCACACATGATACCAAGACAACTTAGTCGGGGTACTAAACAGGCCTACTGAAAGCGAAGCAATGTTGGGTTTGGATATCTTCAACTATCTTTTGAAAGTTTGATCAGATGTTAGGATGCTTATTTGTCACAAATGGACAACTCTTGGACAGAACAAAAGTACTAGAGTGGATTAAATGACATCCCTATCAAGGCCATGAACGCTTGCTAGCAGAAGTGGCCCTATCAACGGTATTGGAGTCATTTATATAAACATCGCTACCCCTGTGATCTAAACGAGATACCAGATTACAATTTTTGGACAGAACTTTACCCAATACTATGACTGTGTTATTTTCTCTGAGTTATTGTTGAAATGCTTGATCTATATTTTAATTTATTTTATTAATTATTGCTGAGTCATATGGTCCCTGATGTAAATTTCTTATGATGTATAGATAATTGCTTCGCCCAACGTGTCACCATTGTTGGAAGCCAATAATTCTTGTCAAATTTTTATCATGATAAAATTTCGTCGCCAAGGGATAAATTTTTCTGTCGCTGCCTCCTGCTCCTTACAAACTTTTATATCTGTTTGGTTTTGAGAAGGTCCATTGGCCTAGTTGAGTGTAAGAATTCACTGTTTTAATCTATCATTTGTTTTGTTTAATTTCATGACTGAAAGCATAAAATTATAGCAAAATTTGGCTTGAGTAATCATCATACAATTTGTGATTTTTTTTTTTCTTTTGTAGATGGGATTGTAACTAAAGGGCATCTATATTATTTTTATAAACCTAAAATTTTGTAATCCTATCTTTTCATTTGTTGATCCATTATCATAACACTTGATTTATCCACTTTGGGAGATATGACATAGTCATTTTTATTTTTTGATTATATGATTTTTTACATTTGATATATGCTTGATCATGCAAAACCTTTGGCTGAATTTGAAATATGAATCCTACTCTTACCAGTCATATCACGATCTTTCCACCATGGTACAAAACTGACACACTCACAATTCCACATCAGCCTTTGTCCTGCATGACTTAGACTTACATTCATTATTGGATAAGGTAAGTGGAGGTGTTTTGGGTTTAGTGTTCATTTCGTAGAATGGTTTACTATCCTACACATCCTCTATTTATTTCCCACTCAAAGCTCCAAATGTTTGTTATGATAGCCTCCCGAACACTTAGGCACTGGTTCCCTCTTGATTATGCAAACATCTTCCTACTGTTTGTGTGTTGGAGAGAAAAACCTACCTTTCGCTTCCCTTGTTGTTCCTATGTGATAGTATCCATGGCGCCCATGGTAATAATAGAACCCAATGGTTCACAAGGCCTCCTCTCTCATGAAAATTCCATAGACGACATTGTGGCCCATGGCTAAGATGTTTTCATCAGAGGGCTTGAGGGTTTCAATCTTGTTGTGGCCCCATATTTCACTCAGACATTTGATGGCACTAGAGCTAATGTGGGGGATTTGTAGCTAGAGGTAATAGAAGGTTCTATCGTAGAAGGTAGAGGACTATCCTAGCAGGGTGAACACTGGTTCAAAAATGCCAAAATTGAAGGCGTGCCCTGGAGTTTTCTCATGGCCTCTAAGAAATCACAGCATTGTTCAAAAGGTACAGCGACTGCCCTTTTTAAACCTCGATGGCATGGCCTACTCCTAATTATTAATAAATTCATAACCTGTGAAGGTAGATATGGGTTGATCTTCTTGTATCATATATGATTTCTTATGGTTTTTCTAGGTTTCAGTTTGAATATGTCATTTTATCTATTGAGGAGTCTGCGAAAAATGTCTAAGTTTCACCAAAGAAAAAGGTTGAACCCACTATCAAGCCTGTTCCACCATGGCCTTGATCAAATCCTCATGATTTCACACCTATCTAAGACTGGGGATAGTTGAGAAAGTTTCTTGTTCATAAGTAATTTTACCCTACCCAAATCTATAATCGAATTACCTCTCCACCATAGTGAAAACCCCATTCCCTGTAGATATAAACCTATTGTCTAAAACCTATATGTTAATCCAAAAGAAGGCCATGCGTCCATGGACCAAACCTCTGTCGCTATCCATAATCCATTAGGAAAGAAGCCACGATGTGTTTTTGTGCCCAGAAAGTCGTTGGAAAAATTTCCAGGTGATTTAAAGGATAGGGTTTATTTTTCTCCTACTCATGAACCTATTCGGTTTATCCCAAACAAATCGATTATCAAGAAAAAAGGAAGCTATGAGAAATAGAGTAATTCAGACGTCAATTTCACAAACAAGAGATCAGGAAGACGCATATCTAGAAAGTTGAGAAATCTCCAACAAGATCATCTGAGCTCGATCCCAGTTATCGATATCGATGATCACGTTTCCGAGGATGAGATCGATACATTTCTTTCACAAGAGGATGCAGTTGACCAGTTCCTAGGAAATGAAATTCATACTGAATCTATACAGTATGATTTTGTTTCTAATGTCCCACCATTCCTAAAGAACCAATACGGTTTCTCTGGTATACAACATGATCTGCAGCAAATTACAGGACAGACCAAAGCACCCTTTGCAAAGAAAACTCAACCTCTACCTACCATAGAACCAGCTCATTGTGAAAACTGTCTTGATTGGGTTGAGAGATACTATAGGGATATTCCCTATCTCCAAGGATGGTTAAACCAAATGTTATCATGAAACCCATTTCTCGAGAGGGAAAATGAAGAATTAAAAGCATGCGTTCGATCAAATGTTGACAGGGAAAACAAGAGGATTAAACAGGCTGGTAATGTGATTATTAAGAACTCAACGAATTTCAACACTATCATAAATTCAGACTTATCAGATGCTTCTTTTTCTAATCTATGACATGGTAAAAAGTTGTTTTGATTATTTTTTGATTTGATTCTGTTGGAAAAATAAAATAGATAGATTTTTTTTCTATTTTGTTTTTAATTTAAGACTAGCTACAGAATCGTAAGATTCTGTAGCCATTCTATTTATAATTATTATTTTGTATTGTTATCTAAAATTCGATTTCGTTTTATCATTTTCAGGAAAACAAAATTTTATGATTTTATTTTCAAGGAGAAGGAACCATGGATTAAGCGCTTAATAGCTTAGTAATTTCTCAGTTTTGAAAAAACAATGTCATTTATGTAATTATTTTTTTTATATAAACTCCTACAATAATATTCCTGTTGTTATTCTATTTTCTTCAAAAAAAACTTATTTTCATGGATCATCCTCTATCTTGTATGATAAGAGGTTAGTGATCCAAGACATGCTTAAATAGATTTTTTTGCTTAGTGTAAAGACAACATTTTATGGACCACAATATGGATATATAATTTTTAAAGTGATATGGGAAAGCAGTTTAGTATTGGCTTTAGACCTATGTGAACTGTGCAATGCTTGTTTCATTGTATTCTCCTATTATTTCTATGTTATGAAATGTCACTTATGTTGATTTAGATTTAGTCTTTTCCTCATATGATGTTTCATATTGTTGATTATTTAAATGTTGTCTATCATCTGTTGGTCTAGTTTGTACTTGTGATCAATCAACTATTTAGTTATTTTTGAGTTGACTTCTGATATTAAATGGTTGATAATATCAATGCCTAGGATTGAGATTTATTTCTTCTTCATCTATTGGTTATCCTGAGGTCACAAGATATTTAATTATCTTTATGTTGTTATAAATATCCCTCCAAAGCATCAAAACACTTCCTTGAATTTCTTCAGGAAGCACTATTGTTTGTTTCTATCATAGTTTTCCCTTAAATACAGGGCAAGTAGGAGCTCACACAACATAGAGAGATAAACTTCGTTTTGTTGATCACCTAGAGGTTATTCCGTGTGTTATTTATTTAAATTATTTATGAATGAATAATGATTGTGTTATCTAGACGTTAATTAGCTTTGTCTATTTTTGTCAAATTATTACAATTATATTCATTCGCTATTTAATAGTTTGATAGTTTGATCATTAGAATAAGTTTTTCTTTTTCTTAATCATTTTAAGAAGCATCATCTCAATTAATCACTTTCCAAAGATTTGTTTAAACTTTGCAAATTATATATCATCATTGTATATAAATACTCTTGTTGTACATTTGTGATTAATGTTAAGAACCAAACCCCAAGACCTTCAGCTCTGATACCATATGTTAAGAACCAAATATCAATATAGCATAGAAAAACGTCAGAAAAAGTACTCAATGCCTTGAAAAATAGATAATTTCAGATAATAAGCCTCTTCGAGGGGAAACCTCCTTTTACCCCACTTAAATGTTCAAGTACAAGATGATTTCAAATGAAAATGTCTCCTTGGTATATATAGAAGACTAGGAGGTATAATTACAACTAATGGAATAAATCCGACATAAATAAAATAACATTACTAATGTAATATGCCCCAATTAAGGGGTAGTGAGCCAATATTAGGGATTAACATATTTCCTTTGATAGTTTTTAGGACCCTAGTTGGCTAACGAAGACATTAAAACCATCAGGTTAGATTATACCCAATGACTTGGGTTAATTAGACAACCCCGGTCCATATCTAACCTTGAAGTTGATGGTGTGTCACTTATGCCTATCAACACCCCCGTGGATAACTGAACTAACCCAGATTTCTTATGCTTACTTCTTTGCAAGTGAAATATTTCAACAATGTTATCATTTATGTAACTATGGCGAGCTCCAAAATCAATTAAAATCTCTATGGGTTTGTTATCAATCTTACCTTCCACTTCGGTCATGGGGGATTGATATTATACTTGGTTTTTTTCCAAGGATGCATAAATCCTTGGCATGCTCCCTCCCATGTGTTTGATTGTTTCATCCTCCTGAATGTTGTAGACAATCCTCATTATTTCTCCTTTGTGAGGGAAGTCCCTATGTAAGTGATTTCCATCACATCCCCAACATTGAACAGGTTGTTGCCTTGGCCTTTTCCCAAATGAATCTTCATTATTTTTCTCATGTTGGGTTGCTTGACCTTGCTTATTTGGTTGGGAGTTATTTTTTAAAAAGGGTGGCTTAAAACCTTTATTCCTTTGATCCTTTTTCCCTTTCATCTTGTCATTCCAAGATTTTTGAAAAACTCGCCTTCCTTTGCTTTTCTCATAAAGGTGTCTTGCTCTCCTTATGGTTTCCTTCAAGGTATTGGGATTATCATATTGCATCTTTTCACTATAGAAGGAGGGTAACCCACTTAGAAACCTTTGGATTTTAACCTTCTCATCCTTGATGAAGTCAACATACTTCAACAATTCAAAGAACTTCTTGTCATATTCCTCCATTGTCATGGTTCCCAACTTAATCTCAATGACTCTTTCATCTTTCTCTCATAGTAATGATCAGACAAATATTTCTCTTGGAAATATACTTTGAACTACCTCCATGATATCCTCTTCTCATCGAGGTTCTTGGATTACTTAAGATAATTCTACCACATGGATGCCTTTCCTTGCAAGTGGTAGATGGAAATTTTGGCTTCTACCCAGGATGAGTAATCATGTAGTTGGAAATATTTCTTCATTTCCAACAACCAGGCCTCTTCCTCTTATCCTTTCCTATGCTCAACATTGAAAGTAGGTGGCTTGATTTTCCTGAGTTCAACTTGAAATATGTCTTCCTTAGGCCTTCTTTGTCTCTGAACATGAGACACGCTTGGGCTACTCCCTGGCCTTGAAATTGCATGAGTTCTTCTAGTGGATTGCCTTGGAGAATTATGGCACCTTCTCATGCTTCTTGAATGATGAAAACCCCCACCTTCTCCCGGGGCCCGCTCGACCTCATCATCTAGGATCATTCACATAGGAGATGAATTAGTTATCAGATTCTTGTTGGATTCCTTCTTAATGTTCACAGGCCCTTAATTTCCTTGTGAAATTCCCACAAAGACTCATGGGAACTTTCTCTAAGCTCCCTTTCCCTTTATTATAAAATTCGGGTGCTAGCCCCTTTTCTCTGGTGGAAATTGCATATGACCACAGGATAGAACTAGGCACATAATAAAATGCACTACTTTGGCACTCCAAAGCTTTGGGCTTCAGAGGTTTTAACAACAAAACACTCCAATTCCTCTAAATGTCGTATTGGAGAATTCTCGAACAAATACGGGATCAACAGTCTAAACTCCACACCAAGATCTACGACTCACAGTAACTCCAGGGCTCTTGGATTTGGGAGTTTTTCACACCAGGGAACCCAAATTCCTTTGAATATCCAAATGATGGATTTTTAGATAGCTTAGGGATCTACGGTCCCACTCCATTATAGATCTACAGTTTATAATTACTACGGGCTCTAGGACTTCATATCTTTTCACATCTTTTTCCAACAACCTTTTGGAGTACCAAACTCTGAACACATGAAGGTTATTGATCAACGGTCCACACATCCTCACCAATTGATGGTCAATATGGACTCCAAGCTTCGAGCCTTTAAGGATTCATCTCCCAAGCCAATTTTTCCACACAAGATCCCAGACTATTGAATTCTGAATAGTCAACAATCTGCTGACACATGTCCCTGATACCAATGGTTACGATTTTCTTCAGGCTTCAGGACTTTAGGAATTTCTTCCCTTTGTGCAACAATGCCCAAATTATTCTAGATCGTCGAATTGTCGAATCACTCAAGTATCAATGACTCACACTCACTCCCCTTGATCTATGGTGTAGATCCACTCTAGAAATCTAGAGCTTCGGGGATTTCTCCTCTTGGAAACTCCAAG
Source organism: Picea engelmannii (assembly GCA_009831015.1). NCBI lineage: Eukaryota > Viridiplantae > Streptophyta > Pinopsida > Pinales > Pinaceae > Picea > Picea engelmannii. The sequence goes on from ML820158.1 coordinate 70,989, forward strand.
GTCGATTTCTCTTTGAGTGTCGAATCTCCGAAACTGTGATATCAATGGCTCACAATCCTTGTGCTTAGATCCGATGGTTGGCATTTTTTCTCCACAATTTTGTACTCCTCCTCCTGTATGGGGTTTATCTAATGACCCAGATCAAATCTTACATCCAATCCAATGGATGTTGTAGCTTCCTCCTCTTTTGCAGCTTCGCTTCCTTTCAACAAAGGATTTTCTCAAGGTTTCAAACGCTTGGCCTTTGATATTCTTCTACATGACCGACTGCTTGGTCTCTATCTATGTTTTAGAAAACACTAATCTGCTTGATATTTTTTCAACACTCCGCATGAAGTGTGAGTGCACTCTGTTGGTGCATAATTGATTAAACCAAGGTCCTTCTCAGGTTACCAAAAAAAGGCACTAAGTAGTCTAGAACACTGGCATTTTCATATCCTCCGAAGAGAATAAGTCTCACCTGAAGCACAACCAAGACATAAATATAGGGAAGGGAAAAGAGAATAGTTAGGTGGGTTTCTAGAACCTTCAAGATTCACCATGATCTTACACAGTATAGACTAACCACAAAACAGATCTGAACTCATTCTTGCTGGAACTAAAGATACTCAAGTTGTGAAATGCATTGGTAAACATAGATAACATATTGATCTTATCAAGCATAAATAAGTATTGTAAAGAGACAATTTATAAGCATAAACATAGAATGACACAACATATATCAAACTTTTAGGTCCTTCTTCATTTATTATCATCAGAGCTTCTCGGATACAATCTCAGAGATACAAATCAGTACTTTGTTACAAACCTATGGGTTTGGACTCATGTCACATAGCTCTATCTACCCTTTTCCCCAAAAATGTATACAAATTACAATCAAAGAACCTTTTCTCAACTACACCCAACTATATTCAACACTAACATCCAACCCAACCCAAGCAACAATAGCATCCAAAAACCCAACCCTTTTACAATATTATGCATCTCATATATAGGATGAGTGGGATCTCATGGCTTTGGGCTCACATGCTTTCTTTTTCTTATTCTGTTGTAACTTCTTTTACCTTGATGGTGCTACATTGTCCCTTTTCACAACCTATTTTTGTTTCTTTACTTTCTCCACTATCCAACTCTTTTATAGCTTGCGCAACTAAACTAGCACTGTAGTCCTTATTGTGCAATCTTCAACCCAAAAATGAAGGGCCCAATAGGCTCCCACCACAATCCTTGACATGCCCTCGAGTTAAGTACTTGTCTCTTTCGCGGCTTCTAGGAGTGCTTGTTTCTTTCCCTTGTCCTCCTTCTCTACTTTTCTATCATCTTATTCTTTCACTTTCTCTTTTTCTGCCTCTTCAAACGAAGGGCCCAACTCTAAGGCCCACTTCCTAACTTCTTGGAAACTCCCAATTTTACCCTGCCACTTCCTGGCAAGGAGTGAGGCTTCGAAGAAAAAATGCCGAGTCAAATATGTGATGCATCCTTTGGGATTAGATGCGACTAGAGAGTTTCATTCAGAGTCAGTTGTAGCATCTACCTAATGCATTTGCATGTACATTGTCTGAATGACAGGTCAAAATTCACACAGCTCCTTCTTGGCTACGGATTGCACTTCAAACATAGCATTCAAATAATTTTCTACTTGTTGTATTTGATCAAATTTCTATTGTTTCTCCAACGGATCCATAGTGACCACAACTTCCTCATTGAGCAACTATATTCTTATGCACATGTCCTCTAGAGTTTGTTTGCACCTTGCAATAATTCCCATCCAGTCCCTGAATTCTTGAAATATCTTTGTGGACTCGGTTGTGCACTTGTGTAGTGCTTCTCGAGCATTGTTACCTTCTGACACTATTGTCTCCATCTTCTCTTGCAGCTTCCGAGGTTGCTTCTCTTCTTCTTCCTAACTCTCCCACAACTGCACTTCCCGATTTTCTGTGTGAATGGCTAGTTGTGACCATTCTCCCTAGAGTAGCTCGATATGATGCTCAGGTTCTCCTACAACACTGGATTCTGGCAGTTGTGGCACTACTTTCCTTATTTCTGGCCAGTCTTCAACAAGCTTCTCTTGGACTCTTTCTAGTACACTAGACTTGCGGTCACCCTGGTCTGGGTATCGTCAATTCTTGAATCTTCTTTATAAGCGTTGATATTTTCCTTTGTAGTTGTGCTAGATTTGCATTTGTTGGGGGTCTGGTCACTCTTAGGCTCCCTGAATATCCTTCCATGGCTTCAATATTCATTGATTGTTCCAAGGCATATGTCAAAGTGGCTATCCGATGTTGCATTAACATAATCTGTTTCATAGGTAGAAATCCCTAGATATACCATTCCCTTTGATGTTCCTCATGAATTGTATGTGCTAACCTCCCTATAGCATATTTAAACTTCTGGATATATTCCCAATATGATTCACCTTCCCTTTGTTTAATTTCATGCAACTCAGACAGAGATTGGTGTTTTGACTCAGGTAGCTTAAACTTCGCTATGAAATTTGTCTGTACTTGGTCAAGTGTGAACGCTTGACATTTCACTCCTGGTACTCCTGATTCAATGGCCTTCATGTACCATTTGAGAGCGTGACCTCTCAAATTAGTCTGGAACTCAACCAATATATTCACATACAGAGTCCCTCTAGACCTCCAGATTGCTTCAAATAAGAACCAATGCTACTCAACATCTTCATCTCCCTTTCCCCAAAATTTTGGGTATCGAGCAATCAAACCTCCCATGTTACTAGCCATTGTTGATCTTACTGCTCCTACCAAAATAAAACATAACAATCTTGGTTGCGATCTAACAGGGGATCCTAGTATCCTCCCAATATTTGCGCCTCCTAGTTGTGATTAACTGACTAGTTGTAATGGAACATAAATAACATAAGAAGGTAGTATAGAATTTACCACATGTATAGAAGACACTCTGGGTATGGGTGACTCAGGGATGGTGCCACTGGCTTCAGAGAGGGACTCTTTTATCTGGGGGGTCTCATTCTCATCCTCTGTTGTGGTCTCTTTGGCCAGATTCTCTATCTTTCTTGGCATCGAGGCTGAATATTCTCTTTATTCTTCAAGATCCGTGCCGACCTTCTTTTCACTTAATTCTACACCTTCTCCTTCTTTTCCACCCTCCTTGGGACTTATTTCTCTCTATGCTTCTCTCTCACTTAATATTTGACCGAACAGTCTTTCCTGTCTTCTCATCTTTCACAACTCTTCCATCTTTCCTTCCTCTACTTCTCCTGGTCCAACCTATTTCCACAACTTGTCAGATTGTTTTACTGCTTTATTTATCTTATCGTGCCACTACTTGTCAACTATGGTGGCTCTTTTCAAGGATTGATCATCTCTTGAGTCTATTTCTTGCTACTCCCCCCATTTGTCAAAGAACCATCTCCCCTCTCTCAGGCCATGACTCCACCCCAACCTCACCCCACTGCAAGCAAGGGTGTTTACGCTACCATATCATTCGGGGACATAGTCAACATCCCCTCTTCCATCAAGAAAACCTTAATCCAAAGGGTGATTTCTCTCAAAAGTATTCCCCTTGTGTCTTTCTTGAAATATTCTTATTCCCATGAAAAATATTGGTGATTCTCAACTGAAAACTTGATAATATATCCTTCTAATGTTGCATTGATCCATAAATCGATCGCTCGCATTACTGGAGGATCTAGCTGATGAAGTGTTGTGATCTTTTCTATATCCCAAGCACGAGCCTTCTTGAATCATTCTTGGAATTCCAGGGCTTCTTGGAGCCTATCTATACAGTGGAAAAGTTCTTCCAATAACTTAACCCAAAATATCTTGTATTGGTCACTCGATATTTCTGAGTAAAAGACTACCTCCCATGTATCTTTCATATATTTTCCTCCCATATCACTTCTTTACATACAAAGGCATCCCAATTTCTCTCCCACCACTAGTGGATATTAGATTTGTGAATCTATGGAAGCATTCTCCCTACAGGTTCCCTTTTAACATAGGTCACGACAACGAAACCATTTTTTTGGTGCATAATTGATCAGACCAGGGTCTTTCTCAGGTTACCAACAAAAGGCACCGAGTAGTCTAGAGCACTGGAATTTTCATCTCCTCCGACGAGATGAGTCTCACCCAAAGCGCAACCAAGACATAAATATAGGGAAGGGAAAGGGTAATACTTAGGTGGGTTTCCAGAAGCTTCAAGATTCACCATGACATTTCACAATATAGACTAACCATAGAACAAATATGAACTCATTCATATTGGAACTAAAGATACTCAAGTTGTGAAAGGCATTTGTAAACAAATATAGCATATTGTTCTTATCAAGAATACAAAATTACTGTAAAGAGACAATTTATAAGCATAAACACATAACGACACACTATATTTCAAAATTTTAGGTCCTTCATCTATTATCATCATATCTTCTCGGATACAATATCAGAGATACAAATCAATACTATGTTACAAACTTCTGGCTTTGGACTCATGTCATAAAGATCTTCTACCCCTTTCCCCAAAATTGTATACAAATTACAATCACATAACTTTTTCTCAACTACACTCAACTATATTCAACCCTAACAGCCAACCCAACCCAACCAACAATAACATACAAAAACCCAACCCTTTTACAATAGTATGCATCTCATATATAGGATGAGTGGGATCTTCTGGATTTGGGCTTGCATGCTTTCTTGTTCTTGTTCTATTGTAACTTATTTTGCCTTGCTGGTGTTGCATTGTCCATTTTCACAATTGATTTTTGTTTGTTTACTTTCTCCAATGTCTAGCTCATTTGTATCTTACGCAACTAAACTATGACTGTAGTCCTTCTTGTGCAATCTTCAACCCAAAAACGAAGGGCCCAACACACTCATTGCGCTTCTCCTGTCATTCTAGAACTTAAGATATTCTATGGTGCACACTTGCATGATTTCTCCTAAGATTTTGACTCTTTAGCTTCACAGGGTTCAATCCATTTGTTCTTTTCAAAAGACCCCTTGTGCCTTCTTGACACTTTGTGCTCTTTCTCCTAAATTTACCAACACTTTAGCAGTATTTTCACTTCATTCACTCTTTAAACTTGCTCTCCTGAGTCTTGAACTGCAAACACTCACCTGCACACTCCTTGTTCTTTCTCTATGAGGACTTGCATTGTTCCTGCTGAGCTTAACCTTCGGGTGTGCCCACTTGGAAACCTTCTCCTTAAAATCCTAAATTAGTTCTTTTTCACTCCTTACACTGGCTCTTAGAGTCTTCAGTAACTATGGCATGCACTCCTTTCACTAGCCTTCCTTTCTTATCTTTTACACTACTATGAGTGTAGGAGCACTCCTTGCACTCACTCTGTGCATTCCTTGCACTATCCCTTTTGAGCTTATGGCCTGTTCTGGTGTGCCCACCTAGAAAACTCTTCCTAAAATCGAAATTAAGTTCTTGTGCACTCCTTGTGTTGGCTTCTCAGAGTTTTCTAACAACTCTGGTGTGCACTCCTTGCACTAGCCTTGAGATCCCATAACACTCAGAAAATCACATAGATAGACAAGTCTATCTATTCCTGCAAAGGGATCATACATGAACTAAAAATATTCATAAACATGCATAATAAACACATTTAGAAAACACATAGAATATACACACATAAACTCATTATATGCAGGGAAATCTGCTTCATTAAATATGAATGCTCTTTACAATGTGTACAAGACTGGATTGTAATAGAGTCTCAGTTCTTTCTTTCTTCTCCTCTCTTCTCTTCTCTATCTCATTCACATACTCCCCTCTCTTTATCTTATCTATCTCATACATACTCTCCTAATGAAATCTAGATACAATTGATCTTTTTACATAAGAGGGGCTTCTCGAGCCTTCCTCCACTTACTTACATTAATATTACAATTAATTTACATATAGTTAGAATTGGATCTAGATCTATCTACCTATAAGCCATTAAAGGTGAATTTACATGTATCATGTACAAATATAGTAACTCGACCTTCCTCCATCCTTACAATATTAAATTTAAATTAAATTTGATATTTAAACTCAAAAATGAGAAAGATGGAACTTCTCTCTCCTTGGCATCTGCTCCCTCCTAGTGCACTGTTGTGCTGGATGATGATGTACTGCTGAGTTGGAGTGATGCTCCTACATCATACTCCTCAACTAAAAAAATAATGATCTCCTCCTCATGTCTCTTCTGTTTCTACTATTGAGATCCTCCTGGGTCCCAAACTCCACTCTTGAGCTGTCCACCTGCTCCTCTTCCTTGTTGTTGTTGCTACTACTATCCTGTTACTGCTGCAGGCTCTCCTCCTGGTCTCCATATTTTATGTTGTAATTCCCCATTCATATTTCCACTGCAATCCCTTCTTATCATTCCCCACCTTTCGTTGGATGTCTGATGTGTTGACTTCAACATCAACCTTCTTATTTATTCAATCTCCTTATCCATTTTTTTGACTCTTCATCTTCAAAGGGTTTAGTCCCTTTGTTCTTTTCAGATGACCTCTTATGCCTTCCTGGAACTTTGTTCTCTTTCTCCTAAGCTCTACCAACACTTTAGCAGTAGGTTGTCTTTGTGCACTCTGTTCAATCACTCTCTTGATTATTGAACCTCAAAGACTCACCCACCCACTCCTTGTGATTTCTCTGTGTAGAATTGCACTATTCCTCCCAAGCTTA
>ML820159.1:8890-37732 GCA_009831015.1 Picea engelmannii
TCCCTGGTTTTTCTAGCACCAACTAGAAGGAAGCACCAACTCCCTATGTTCAAGCACCCACTTGAACCTTTGAGGACACCAGTCCTCCCTAGCTCCTCCCAACCACCCTGAAATATAAATCTTTGCTACTGAAACTTATTACAATGATATGATATTCAACAATGGCTTACTAGACTCATCATTGTTCTGCTGCATTTCGTTGCTCTGTCTGCCTCATTTCCTTTCTGCACACATCACTTGCGCTGTCTATTCTTCCACTTTTTATGCTCTGTGCACCATGTCCATTCACTACACAGTTCCTCTTTTGTGCTATTCAGCTGCTGCACTCTCCTCCTTATTCACACATGAATCACCTTCACCAGCAACAACCATAGAAAAATCCAATCGCGATAGCAACCCCATCTCTTCTCTGTACCGTGTATTTATAGCTTCTGTGCACCTTGTGCATGTAATGTTCGCAATGCCTCTGCATGCTGAATCTGTTCCGTTATCCTCCACCTCTCGAGTGCTCTGTCTGATCATCATCGTGACTCTTCAACTTCTCTGGTGGTTTGCCCCGCGTGTCTAGCATCACTGTATGTTATACTGAGATTCCTCAGCCTCTCTGGCAGTTTGAGACTCTTCGTCTTCTCTGTGACAGTCGAACTCACCTTCTCTATTTCAGTTACAAGCCTCAATGCTCATCAACGGTCAATTGCCTCCATGAACATCTTCATTCCTCTCAGAGACTCTTCACCTCCTCTGTCAGTCATACCGAAGTGTCTTCGCATCCTCTAGTAGAAACCATCAATGGTTTCTAGCAGTTTCACCGTGTCGTGCGACAGTAGCCCTCAGATCTCCTTCAGGTTAATCTACGCCGTTGGATGAGATTTATTAATCTTGCCTTTAAATCGGGTTTCGACATTTTGACATTCCTGTTGCATTGTGTTCTTGCCTCTCCAAGTTGCGATCCCCGAAAACGATCTTGGTTGCTCTATCTCTTTCCTCCATCTCTCACTGATGTGTCCAAGGGCTGTGACCATAGCCTTATGCATAAGGTGCTTTCGTGATTTTGCATTTCGCGATTTTCGACACTATGCTCCGTTGACCCCAAGTCAGCGAAATTTTGATCACTTGCCACATGTCCTGTGATTCCATGGTCCAGATCTAATCTTGATTCAATGGCTACGATTGAATCGCGATTTTAGCATTCTTGATGCATTGAGTTCTTTGCATCTCTATGTCATGATTCACAAAACTCCGATATGGAGTTTGATCAATGATCCAGATCTGATCTCTATTCAACGACTGCGATTAAATCACGATTTCGCATATCATGATATCGGGATTCCTGATGTCAATAATCTTTGACATATCCAACTCTCGATCCCCGATTCCTCTCCATTGATTAGAATCAACATTCCAGATCAAAGCTTGATTCGACGACTGCAATTTAAGTCACGATTTTGCATATCGCGAAATTGGGATTCCTGTAGCATTGTTTCTTTGACATTTCCAACACGCGATCCTCGAAACTCCGAAGTGGTGTCCATCTGCTGACATCACACATGTTGAATACTGCCACGTGTCACTCTGATTCGTGACTTACATGTGCCTGAAATGTTGAATCAGTCTGACACTTGTCATTACCTGGTTGTGCCACGTGTTCCTAGATGACGTGGTCTGCTGACGTGAGTCGGGTCGACGGTCTAGATCACATCTTGATCTGACAGTTCAGATTCAGTCAGGATTTCACACATCGCGATTTTAGGATTCTTGATGTCAATATTCTTTGACATCTCCAACACTCGATCCTCGAAACCCCGATAGGGAGTCGGGTCAGCGAAATTTTGATCACTTGCCACATGTCTTGTGATTCCATGGTCCAGATCTAATCTTGATTCAACGACTACGATTGAATCACGATTTCACGATTTTGGAATTCTTGATGCATTGAGTTCTTTTCCTCTCTATGTTGCGATTCGCGAAACTCCGATATGGATTTTGATCAACAATCCAGATCTGATCTCTATTCAATGACTGGGATTAAATCGGGATTTCGCATATCGCGATATCGAGATTCCTGATGTCAATAATCTTTGACATATCCAACTCTCAATCCCCGATGCCTCTCCATTGACTGGAATCAACATTCCAGATCAAAGCTTGATTCGACGACTGCGATTTAAGTCGCGATTTTGCATATCGTGAAATCGAGATTCCTGTAGCATTGTTTCTTTGACATTTCCAACACGCGATCCTCGAAACTCCGAAGTGGTGTTCATCTGCTGACGTCACACGTGGATTGACACATGTTGAATAATACCACGTGTCACTCTTATTCATGAATTACATGTGCCTGAAATGTTGAATCAGTCTGACACTCGTCATTACCTAGTTGTGCCACGTGTTCCTAGATGACGTGGTCTGCTGACATGAGTCGGGTCGACGGTCTAGATCACATCTTGATCCGACGGTTCAGATTCAGTCGGGATTTCACACATCGCAATTTAAGGATTCTTTATGTCAATATTCTTTGACATCTCCAACAATCTATCCTCGAAACCCCGACAGGGAGTCGGGTCAACGGTCTAGATCACATCTTGATCTGACGGTTTAGGTTCAGTCGGGATTTCACACATTGCGATTTTGGGATTCTTGATGTCAATATTCTTTGACATCTCCAACTCTCGATCCCCGAAACTTCGACAGGGAATCGGATCAATGGTCCACTTAACCCCCTGAGATGGACGGTCCTCCTGCTTCCGGGATTTGTGAGCCCTCTACTCCTTGCACTTTTAAAGATCGTGTAGGTTTTCCTCGATCCAACGGTGGTCAGACCCTGCGCTCAGATCTAACGCTTGAGATCTATCCTCCAGATCTGCACACTCCTTTTGTCTTCATTCAGATCTGACGACCATTGAGAATTCAGGATGAGATCTAGTGATCAATAACGCTTCTCCTCTGGAGCGTACTTTGTCCTTGTTTTGCCTTGGATGCATACTCTGATCTTGCCATCAATGACAAGCTTACTTTGCCTGATAATAACCTGCCAACAATCCTCTGCACTATCTCTTCTGAACTTATCGAGCTTGCTCTGCAGCATCTTCCTAAAATACTTTTGGTGCCCGTCTATTACATTCTTCCTGTACTCATGCCATCTTCATTGCTGTACTTGCCATCAATGAAAAGCATGCACTACCTGTTAAACATTTTCCAACAAAGATAACTTTCCAAAGCTGCGAACAAACATAGTATCTTGTGATAGAGAGAGAGTTAAATCCACTTACTACATTTTGTCCTGGGAAGCCCTTCTAACACAAGGGTCAATCACGATGTCGCATTGAGACTGGAAAAGTTACTCACCCTACTTTGTTGGTCTTGGTGTAGAGATTACACGTATTATGGGGGTCACTGGAAGGTATACCCACAATGATGAGTGGAAGCCTCTCAAATTGATTTCGGGCTAGATACCCTTCCCTTGCGTGTGGATTGGACTGTCGACTATTTCCCTAAGCATCATTGTTGTTTGTGGTAACCTTATTGGCCTATCTCTTTAGGGTTTTTACACAAGGTGACTGTGGAGGGGCAAGTCTTCACGGTACCTGGAATCGACGTTGGCGAAACTCACTCGGGCTCCTTGGAGGGTATACCCACGATTATGTGTGGGAGCTTGCACCAGGGTGTAAGTCCATTAAGCAGGTCGTCAACGTAACTTTTCCACCCTCTCTATCTTAGCCCCTTCTTACTTTGTTCCTGCGACGTTGAATTTCATCACCAACTAGTGTGCTCATTGTGAGAAGATTTTGTTTGTTTGCTTGCTTCCTAGATTTTTAGCGTGTGCTGTTTGTTTTCCCTAGCAGACTCTAGGTTGGATTTGTTTTATATGGCGACACTTCTCAAAATGAACAATGAAGGAACCCCTGCTCTAGGGGAACCTTTTGTTTTTCCTTCTTATGGAAGTATTGGTCCTCCTCACATCACTACTTTGAGCCTTCCAGGTCTCATGATTGGATTGCCGGTATGGTTGTTTTCCACTCAGGTAATCCTGAATGCAGTAAGTGCTTTGGTCGTAAGCACTTCCCCCCAAGAGCATCAACCTCATGTTGATCCTTCACCATCTTCTAAGATCTTCTTCCATTTCATATTCTTCACCAAGTGAGATCTTTGAAGCTAATAACCCAGTGGATAAGAAGAAGAAGAAACAAAAGAATAAGAAGAAGAAAAATAAACAAGGGTCAAAACTTCCAACCACTGCTAAACATGTTGGAAAACAACCAGTTACCGTTAATCGTGCTGGGAGTGTTGATGATGTCAAGATCACCCAAACAACCCATAAGCCCAAGTACCCTTGCAGGCTTTGTAAGGGTATCCATCTTCTTAGGGAATGCCCTGGTCTATCCAAGGTTATAGAAGCATGGTCTACACATCCTTTCCAACCCATGTCGTTATCCTCTGAACAACATGCTGATGACTTCTCGTCGACTAGTCACAATATAGTTGGGAAGAAGAAAAGTAGAGCCAAGTTCCCGTGTATGTTATGCAAAGGGAGTCATCTAACTCATCTTTTCCCTCATATGGAAGAAGCCTCAAAATTCCTGGAAGACATGACTGTTTCACAACCTCAACTTCCAACTACTTATTGCAGGCTTTCTCTCAACCCACCTATAGTTGATGGAATGATCAATCCGACCCCTTCGTCGGTCAATCCGGTTGATCATGTCATCAATATGGTCACATCCTTAGTTAAACCAGTTGACATAGTGGTTGATCCAATCCCATCCTCAGTCAACCCCACTCTCCCTACAGAGAGTGAAATCCAAGTGGTTGATCCGATCTCTTCCTTGGTCAATCTCCCTCTCCCTCTAGAGAGTGAAACTCGAGCGGTCGATCCATTTCCACCCGTCGACCCCATTCTCCCCTTGGAGAATGAAACCCAAGTGATCGATTTTATCTCTCCATCGGTCGATCCTACTCTCCCGCTAGAGAGTAAACCCGATACTGCCCATGTTTTTCTCGTTGATATAGAATCTACCATGCCGGGGCCTATTCCTCCTTCTCCTGTTGAACCCCCTCCAAGTAATGAGGTCATCCTTTTTAATTGGGATGTGCTAACTGGACCTCGTCTTCCCTCTCACATTCCTTTCCAGATTATAGTGAAATTTTTTGGTCAGGATGTTCCTCAGACGTTGATAGATGAAGGTGCATCTATTAGCATTTTGTCCTCTTTTGCTTGGCAAGATTTGGGTTGTCCTCAACTTGCCCCAGTTACACAGAATTTGTTAGCTTTTAATAGAAGAACCAGTCAACCTTTAGGGACCCTTCCTCAGTTTCCTGTAACTTTGGGAGGGAAAACTGTCTTTATTGATGTCATGGTAGTCCAAGACCCCTTGGATTTCACTTTACTCCTTGGGCGAGATTATGTCTATGCCATGAAAGCTATTGTGTCTACTCTTTTTTGTGTGATATATTTCCCTCACGATGGACGAGTTGTGATTGTTGATCAAATTTCATTCATTGACCCCTACTGGATTGCCTCCCTAAATGGTTCTTATATGCAGATGGTTTTGTCCCCGCCATAGGTTAATTATTTAGCATTGTCTCCCATGGCTTCAACTTCTGATGACTTAGATCCAGTAGTTGACATGGTGATCTCTTTGATAGGGTTGTTAGAGCCCGATCTCTTTATCTCTATCACGACACTCGACATGGTGTCCATTGTGTCCTTCTAGAGTGTGTTTCTTCCTTCCAGTGAAGACCTCTTGGAAGCCATGATCGAGTTTTATCCCTTGACATGGTGTCATTCCAGAGCATTGTCCTCTTGGAATCCATGATCAAGAAAAGAGACTACGAGGATATTTTTTGTGTCTCTGAGGCAACCTCGTTAAAAAATGAAACAGAGGTCTTAGAGCATAGTTCTTGTTTCTGTGTCAAGATCGTTAAAAAATGAAATAGTTTTCCCCCTCTCTATTCAAGTCAAGTCCCTCGTCTAGTATTTGAAGCTTCATTTCATTCGCCTTTGCAGTTGGATGACACAAATCTTGGGGGGAAATACTTTCAGCCTCTGGACTTCATGCTGAAGTAGAGACGCTAGTTTCTTAAGCTGGGGGCTAAGTACCAACCATCCATGTGTTATGCGTTGGGAAGTCCAAGCATAGTTTTGTATGGTTCAAGCTTGTGTAAAAATGAAACCACTTACCTCAAGCATAGTTTCCTTTGGTTCAAGCTTGTGTAAAAATGAAACCAGGTCCAAGCATAGTTTTGTTTTGTTTTAAAGCTTGCGTCAAAATGAAAACAATCTCGAGCTTAGTCTTTGTTCTTTCTCATGCTCGTAAATACATGAGAATAAGTTACCGAGATTAGTATTTGTTCTTTCTCGTGCTCATAAATCAATGAGAATCTAACCGAGTATACTTTTATCACTTTTTCGGACTCATAAAGGTTATATGAAAAAGGAACCCCCTGGAGTTCCCTTTAAGCTCTTTTTAGATTCTCTAAACATGAAAAGATTGCCGAGCGATCTTGTTATTTTCATGCTTGTAAAAGTATTTGAATAAAAAGTTCAATGATCGATAGTTTATCACTTTTTCAGTCTCATCGAACTAATTTACGAAAAAGGAACTGGGAGAGTTTTCTTTAAGTGTTTTTCAAACTCTCAAAACATGAAAAACCCCTGAGTTTTCTTTCTTTGGACTCATAAAACAAACATTGAAAGCCCCATGTGGAATTGAAGCACTCCTTCCTAGGGTTCGTTAAACATACTCCGAGGGACTCGTCTGAAGGATGAGCTTACATCAACAAGCATATTTTATCCTCCTCAAGTTTGTGTAAAAATAAAGAGGTACTCGCTAGAGATGGTGGGGGAAAAAATTGGGAAAGAAATATGTCTAAACCTATCTTCCATGGAAGAGTCTCTTTTGAACATGACACCCTTTCACTTGCCTTGTGTCTAGGTTGGAAAATCCATTTGTCTCCTGATCATACTCCTATAATATTACAAATTGGTCTGTGATCCTTGTTGTTGAGTCAGTATTTCCAAGATAGTTGTCGTGTCATCAATATGTTCAAAGAGAAATTCAACTCAGAAAGCCTTCTATTGCGTTGGCCATTTTTGTAGTCTTTAAGCCTTCTGTTGTGTTGGCCATCCCTGAGTCAGTCCTGAATCACTTGTTACTCTGATCTATGTCAAATCTTGTTACTTGTTTCATGTCACTGATGTGGGATACATTAAGGCCCTCCCGTGATGAGTCTTTTCCAGGAATTAGACTTAGAAACCAATTGGTACCTTGGAACTTGCATGCATCAATGGGAGGTTTCCTCGCTTTCGACAGTGGGTTTTCATTATTGACCCCTGATTGGGAGATTCCACCAAGTGTTCGACTTCAGCTCATTAATTCACATTCATTGGATTGTACTAGTGTACCTTGGGAGTCATTGACATTAATGATGATTTCCCTCGCACTTGTTAACGATATACACTAATGACCAGTAATCAAGTGGTTTCTATGATGTTCGACTTTGACACATGTATTCACATGGTTAGATTCGTACTATAGAGTGGTGGAGATGAAGACCCTGAATCCTTTATGACAGATTCAGGTTACATCGGAGTATATTCATATTGTACTATTGCATAGATCCACATTGTATGTCTCGTGGCTATGTTCAAATTTGAATCTTTAACACATAGATCCATAGTGTATTTTTGGTGGCTATGTTCAGATTTGAGTCATAGTGGCATGGATCCACGATGTATGTTTGGTGGCCATGACCTGTATTACTTGACATGGATCTCCGCATGTCATAATTTATGCTTTGAGTCATTTGTATTATGAGTATGGGAATGCATACCTCAGTGATGATATATAATTGTATTGTATTTCCTTGTTTGTTGGCAGGTTTCCGACCGACTGTTCCTTGTTCCTTACACACACTCGACAAAGTATTTCAGCTATCACTCCGTTCTAACTTCATACTTTGGGGGGATCTCTGTTACACATTATTTTCATCATCCTTATGAACATTAATTATGTAAACCTATCTTTTGCCTTTAGAAGGGTCAATGGCTTGAGTTCCTGAAGAAGGAAGGGAGAAGAACTTTTCCTGAGAAAAGAAGTTGCATTTTCCTTTGTAAAAACCCTATAAAAAAGGAAGTTCACAGGCTGCATTATATCTAGGGTGCAAGAATGCCTGATTCTTGTAGGCTGCATCATAGCTAGGTCATGAGGAGTTCACAGTCTACTCTATAGGCAGGGTGCAAGAAGTCTTACACGTGGGAAAAACGAGCATTTTCTTGAATCTTCTAGAAGGAGTACCTTCCATGGTGAGGTGGCACCCGAATGGTTTGGATCTTACTCGCTTTCATGATTTAGTGGGATCATCCTAACCTCCTCACCTTATCCTTTTCAGATTATAAAAGTAGAGGAGCTCTCATGGAGAAGGGCTAAGTTGGATTTGGCTTGGAATTATTAGCTTGGTTGGAGTGTCTTTGATTTTTTCCTTTGTCAAGATAGATTGTGAATATTATCAGATATGTTCTCTCAGAATTCTTGGAATGGAAGTGTGTGGGGAACGAAGTACAGTTGGAAGGGATCTTATGACATCAAGGCCATGGTTGTAATCTCTCTTTCACATTCAATATGATACAGTAATATGATTCTTTCTTATAAAGCTTGTTGTGTTTTATTGTATGATTCCTTGATCACATACGTAGGTTTATATTGAGTTTATGCTATTACTATCACTTTGGTTGTTTGTGTTCTTTTGCAGGTTCATCATTATATGAGCATTGGAACGAAGCTAGGATGGCGATAGCAAGAGGAAGTGGTGTTTAAACGGTATGTCACCTATCCCTCTTTAGTTAGTAAATTCAATATCTAAAACTTAAGGAAAGCGTCATGTTCTGGTGTGTTTTGTTCTAGATCTAGGTGGATATAGGGAGATCAGTTAGTGTCTGCACCTACCGATTTATCCAATAACAATAGGAGATTTGTGCACCAGATCATCCTTCCCAAAATCAGGTCAAGGCACACAACCTCACTCTACACAGTTTGTTTGCACAAATCCACTTACAACCTCTTTCACTAAGACAACATTAACACTTACAACATATGGTGCAGATATCCCACTGTCCAGTTAGATCGCTGTGCACATAGCCAACCACACCGCTCTTCTTATAGTGCTTAGCTACTTATTTATACATTTACAAAAAGGCCTAAACATGGGTAAACCCATGGGCCGACATCCCATAACCCGTTACATAAACCCTAGTAAACCCTTTGTTGGGTCCTCAAGCCCGCAAAATGAGTGATATCCCACAAAATGAGTGTCTCCAAGTGCATTATTGCCAATACTATCCTCACTACCAACATGCCAATATAAGGGGGAAATGATGGATGGTATAAGGAGGATGGATGGAAGGAACTGATGAGGATGAAACTCAGAGCAGAATGCAAGAAGGCTTGGAATACAAAGGAGAAAATTTGGGATAGTTCTCTTGCCTCTTGTTTGATATATCCAAATGACACCCCTAGGGCCCTATATGATAAAATTATGGTTAATTCGTTTCTAGAAGGGCTACTGGAGGTAAACCTAATTTATCTCGTAAACTCCACCGGAAAGCGAATGATTTATTTTATTTTTCAACTTTTTAGAGTACACGCGTGCTTTTGGTTATGAAACTAGTGTATGTGCACGTGAATTTAGGCATGCAACTAGCATGTGTACACACTTTGCATATGCAACAGGGCGTGTATACCATACAAAAACTTGTTTTTCAAGAAGAACTCCATCAAAAAGGGTTGGCATATGTATGAATGAGTAGGCCAACATTAGAGATGCATGGTGTGGCGTTTTGAGTTATAACAATCGACTGACAGTCGAAGTCGAAGATCGAGGTAGTTCAACTAGGTAAAGATGAATTCGAAGACATCAACAACAAGTCAAAGGTTGAGGTGGTTTGACCAAGTAAAGACGAAGTCGAAGACATCGATAGCAAGTCAAAGAGGTCAACCGACAAGAGGTAAACGAGCAGGCGTGTGGAAACTGATTGAAGACAAAATGAAGGCCGATTGATAGTTGATTGGTAATCCGACTTTGTAGTCAACTGTAACAAAATCCCAAGATTCGTGGGATTTGTAGCCAATGATTTGTGTGGATATGTAACAGTTTTTGGGCACATTTTATTTAGTTTTTTTCGTACTTTAAATCCTATAAAGAAGGCATGTTGTAATGTTGTAAAATCTAATGAATCAATAATCATAGAATAGCCAATCTAGAGAGGTTGTGGGTCATGTAGATGTAAGTTGAATTGGCTACAAGGTTGTTCTTGTGAAAAGAAAGAAGGTGTGATGTCGATTGTGTCTTAGGTGTGGACCAAGGTTAGACATGTAACCTTTTATTTTGAATGATGAAGACAACACGAGAGCATAATGCTCAAGGAATGTTGGTTTTCCCAGTTTGGGTTTCCAAGGTAAAATCTCTGTGTATTGTGTGTTTTCTTTGTCATTTACTTTCTTGATTAAATATTTCTTTGTCTCTTCTAATAGGTTTAGCATGGAAGAGTTCCTCATTTCCTCACATGTGGTACCAGAGATTGGTTTAATAACCTTGGATTTGAGCTAAACCCTAGGTTCAGTAAGAGTCATAAGACAAAAATATTTATTAAAGAATGATGAGAAACTCGAGAATAGAGATCGAAAAATTCAATGACCAGAATTTTGAGCTTTGGAAGATTAAAATTGAAGATCTCCTTGTAGATCGAGAACAATGGATAACAATCTGCCCAGGTACCATGCTGACAGGTATGTCAACAAAAGAATGGGAGAAACTATAGAGAGGAGCAAGGAGTATGATTCAACTTTGTCTTGCAGATTCGGTACTGATGAATTTCTAAGGTGAAGATTCGACCAAGAAACTGTGGGACAAGTTGGGGAGCTTGTACCAGTCGAAATCCCTAGTAAATAAGTTGTTTCTTAAAAAGACACTGTATCCTGTAAGGATGAGTGAAGGCAGTTCAATACTGAGCATTTAAATTCATTTAATACCATTATAAGCCAATTATCTTTTGTGGATATTAAAATCACTGAGGAGGAGAAATGTATTAGCCTATTATGTTCTTTTTGAGACTCCTGGAATATCTTAGTCATGGATATAGGGAGTAATACAACCACATTAACACTAGAAGATGTGGTTTCATCTCTATTGTCAGAAGAAATGATAAGGAAGAACATGGAAGGATCAATGAAAGATGCTTTAGTGGTGAGAGGTTGACCGATTGGCAGAGATAAAGGTAAATTATCCGTTAGAAAGTCTAAGTCGAAGGGTATATCTAAATCCCCTGTTTAGTCGACAAGAATATGTTGGAAATGTGGTAAAGTTGGGAATTACAAAAAGGACTGCAAGTTGAAGGAAATGGAAGTCGGTATAGGATCCGATGAGAAGCAATCAACTAAGAGAAATATGACTCCATATAAGGGAGGCAATATGTACCTAGTTTCAACCAATACACAGTCGAATCAAGATGTTTGGTTGATAAACTCAGGAGCATCCCATCATATGAAACCACATAGAGAATGGTTATGCGAATATGAACAATATGAAGGAGGGGACGTCTTCTTGGGGGGAGATGCGATAACCAAAATTGTCAGACGAGGAAGAGTTCAACTGATACTATAGGATGGGAGGAGTAGAACCCTTCCAAGTGTGCTACACATTCTAGGTTTGGAAATAAACCTGATATTTGTTAGCAAGATGAGTGATGTAGGGGTGCACACTCTATTTCAGAAGGATTTGTGCAAGATGGTTAGAGGTGCGATGGTATTAATGAAAGGAGTTTGGATTGGAACCCTATACAAGTTACTAGGGAGTGTCGAATTGATTGGATGCAACAACATCATTGTTCCTGAAGCCGAGTCGATTTCAACTCGACTTGACTTGACTTTGGATGAGTCGATTCAAACTGACTTGACAAGTCATCATAAAGTCGACCCGACCATGCTATGGCATGAGAGGATGGAGCATATTAGAGAAAAAGGACTTCAAGCTATGCATAACAAAGGTATGGTCAAATATTTTCTTGAATTTAATTTAGAAGTCGACTTTTGTGAACATTGTATATATGGAAAACAAAGTCAGGTGAGGTTCCTATCTGGAGTGACAAGGGAAAATGGGATTCTAGAATTGGTTCATAGTGATGTGTTTGGCTCTGTTTTAGTGCCTTCACTTGGTGGATCCCTGTATTATGTCTCCTTCATAGATGAATTTTCTAGGAAGACATGGATATATATCCTGAGGAAGAAATAATAGGTTTTTGAGAAATTCAAAGAGTTTAAATCTCTTGTAGAAAACTAGGCAGATAAGAAGATTAAGGTGCTGATACCTGACAATGGTGGTGAATTTTGTGGAAAATAATTTAATCATTTTTGGAAGTAGTGTGGCATATCATGCTAAAATACCACACCATATACCCCCCAACAAAATGGAGTTGTTGAGAGAATGAACAAAACATTAATGGACAAGGAAAGGAGCATGCTCAATGGTGCTAGGCTTGCACAAGAATTCTGAGCGGAAGTAGTCGACATTGCAAAATATCTATTGAATATGTCTCGTTCATTGGCGCTAGTCAACACGACTCCACATGAGGTATGGTAAGGTAAGAAGCCTTTGGTTTCACATCTCAAAGTATTTGGTTGTGATGCATTTGTGCATGTTCCCAAGGAAAAGAGGAGCACTATGGACAAGAAGGTAGTTAAGTGTATTATCATTGGATACAAAGAAGGAATGAAAGGATATAAGCTCTAGGATCCTGCATCAAGGAAAATAGTGTGCAATCAAGATGTGGTATTTAGAGAAGTCAGAAGTAAGTCCGATCCTGAAGAAAATTTTCAAATCGAGAATAATCCAGAGAATGTGTGGTTTGAACTGAGGAACAAAGAAGATGATTTAGATGAGTCGACTAAATTAGAAGGAGAGGTGGAACAACCAACCCCGATTGTATGGAGGTCAGAACAAGTAAGAAAACTAGTCTTAAGGTATAGTCCACCCAACTTCTGTTCTGCATTTATGCTAACTACCACCGACAATGAACTCAAGTTGGTTGGGGAGGCAGTCGACTCAGCAAAGGGAAAAATCTAGAAGGATGCCATGGTCAAATAGATGGAATCCTTACAAAATAATGAGACATGGGACATAGTAAAATTACCTATTCGAATAAATCATATCAATAGAAAATGGGTATTCAAGAAGAAGATGAACACAACATGTCAAGTCGAGAAATTCAAAGCTTGACTAGTAGCAAAAGGATATTCCCAAGTCGAAGGAGTCGACTTCAGTGAGATTTTTTCCCTTTAACAAAATTAAATTCCATTAGAGTACTAATGTCTCTGGATGCAACATTTGATCTAGAAATAGAACAGATAGATGTGAAGACATCATTCCTACATGGGTAACTGAAAGAGGAAATCTACATGAAACAAGCTGAAGGATTTGTAGTAAAGGGAAATAAATATTTGGTGTGCAAACTGAAAATATCCCTCTATGGTCTAAAGCAATCACCAAGGATGTGGTACCAAAAGTTAGACACATACATCCTTAGTTGGGGGTTTGTGAGAAGAAAAGATGATCACTGCATATATTCCAAAGAAGAAGGTGAGAATTTCATATATGTAGCATTGTATGTCGATGACATTTTTCTGATTGGAAACAACACAAATGCAATAAAGGAGGTGAAGAAGCAACTATCCTCCAAGTTTGACATGAAGGATATCAGTGCCGTAAAATTCATTATGGGAATGGATATTAAAAGATATCAAGCAACTATAAAGCTATGGTTGAAATATACAAAGTATATTGAAACAATCTTGAAATGTTTCAACATGCAAGATTGCAAACCTATGAAGGTGCCAATTCCTATGGGAGAAAGGATAACTATTGAACAATGCCCAAGGACACATGAGGAAATAGAGGACATGGCATGTGTTCCCTATGCAAGTGGTATTGGTAGCATAATGTACATGATGGTCTACACTCGATCAGAAATTTCCCATGCAGTGGGAGTGTTGAGGAGATACATGTTGACACTTGGGAAGGAGCACTGGACTGCTGTCAAGAGAGTATTCAAGTATTTGTGTGGCACAAAATACTATGCTATATGATACCAAGGAAAACCTGGAGGTAATTGTGAATTAAATGTACATGGCTTTGTTGACACCGACTGGGCTGGAGATCTGGATCGACAGATGTCGACCAATGGATATGTGTTCAAAATTTTCGGTGGAGAAATCAACTGGATGAGTAAGTGACCTGCAGTCGTAGCTCTGTCAACAACAAAAGTTCAATACATGGCAGCCACTCATGGAAGAAAATAAGAAATATGGCTACAAAGGCTACGTTCAGGAGTCAAGTTTGAGAAGAGAGAAATGAAGATGAGTTGTGACAGTCAAAGTGAAATATTTCTAGCAAAGAATCCCGCTTATCATTCTAAGACTAAGCACATTGATGTACAATAACATTTCGTTAGAGACATGGTGGAAAGAAACTAGGTGTTGTTGGAGAAAGTAGACATGTTGGAAAACATAACAGACTCTTTGACCAAGTCTATGAGTGTTGTGAATTTCTCTTGGTGCAGAGAGGAAATGGGAATTGTTGCCCTAGGTCTATGAATAAGATTTCAAAGGTCTTTCAGTTTCAACAAAGAAAAAAACAAGTGGGAGAATGTTGGATTTTTATATTCTTTGTAGTGAAAATCTCGTCGAGGTGGAACAACTAATAGTTGAAGTCGAAGATCGAGGTGGTTCGATCGGGTAAAGATGAAGGTGAAGACATCAATAGCAAGTTGAAGGTCGAGGTGGATCAACTAATAGTTGAAGTCGAAGGTTGAGGTGGTTCGACCGGGTAAAGATGAAGGCGAAGACATCGATAGCAAGTTGAAGGTCGAGGTAGTTCGACCAGGTAAATACGAATTCGAAGACATATAAATCAAGTCGAAGAGGTCAACCAACAAGAGGTTGACAGTAGGGCATGTGTCAACCGACTAAAGACCGAATGAAGGCCGCCTGGTAATCTGACTTGGTAGTCGTCTATAACAAAATTATGAGATTCACAGAATTTGTAGCCAATGATATGTGTGGATCTGTAACCATTTTTTGGCACCTTTTAGTTAGGGTTTTTCCTTCTATAAAGCCTATAAATAAGGTGTGTTTTAATGTTGTAAAAGATAATGAATCAATACTCGTAGAATAGCCAATCTGGAGAGGTTGTTAGTCTTGTAGATGTAACTTGAATCGACTACAGGGTTGTTCTTGTGAAAAACAAGAAGGTATGATGTCGATTGTGTCTTATGTGTGGACCAACGTTAGACATGTAAAATTTTATTATGAATGAATAAGACAACAAGAGAGTAGAACACTCAAGGAATGTTGGTTTTCCCAATTTGGGTTTCCAGGGTAAAATCTCAGTGTACAATGTGTTTGCTTTGTCATTTTCTTTATTGATTAAAACTTTCTTCCTCACTTCTTCTAGGTTTAGCGTGGAAGTGTTCCTCATTTCCTCACATTAAAAAATCTAGGTTCGAGTCTGTTATAAAAAAAACTTGTAATACAAAAACCCATAATCAAATTCTTGTCATCCAAAAATATTCTTTGTTGAAGAAAGAAAGTGAAAACACATACCAGTTTGCAAGGATTTCATAACATTGAATGTGGCTTCTCATAAACTGGGTTGAGCCCGAACATTGATTTCTAATTTATATATACAAGATTCCTTGTGCCAGTGTTGAAAAAACCACATCATTTATTCCTCAAAACTGAACTGGGTAAATTTCGTTCTTCCCAAAATTAACACATAAATTATAACCATAACAAATAAGTCAATTTTCGAGCTAGGTTTTATTTATATGTGAATCAACAACAAAAAACAAGATTCTATTCAACTTTTCATCATTGAATCATGTAGAACAAATGGAAAATGGTAGTATGGACATGCAAATCCATGGTTCAATGAAAAAAAAATATATTCTTTCATTTTTTTTCTTCCAAAAATGTAAGAGTAAGGGAAAAGAAGAAATTTTCATGTACACAACACGCAAACCAGAGCCAAACTTAACCATCATAAATACAAATGAATTGTAAGAGATGTAAAAATATCTATGAACTCATACCTTAGTAAAATGTAATTTTATACCAGTGATGAGAGCCAAAAACAGTTACAACAACCACTAAGAACAAGGGTTTCTCAGGAACCAGAGATCAATTCTCTCAATGACCACATAAATAAAATGAAACTCGAAAATACACAAGGTAGCAAGGTGACAAACATGAGAGTGTGGAGTAAATGCCCACATCCCATCGTATTCAATGCATGGCCATCTCCACCACTCGATGCAAACAAAAAATCATGAAGCATATATGCCACATCAACTAAAGTCTACCTCTGTCAAATGCCATGTAATAAATCAAACAAATCACAAGTTTAAATCCAAAGCTAGATGAGCGTCGACCACATATGCCATGTCAAAATTTCAATAATAAAAATCCTCWCTTGTCACCTCTYATAACTARCCAAATYCATGCAMAAAGATAGAGTTTAATCATCATYGCTGTCAAACACTGCCTTGTAACGCGTGACCATCATATCACATGAATCATTCAAATTTTATACCATGCAATAATAATATACAAACCACCTTTTAAAATTTCAGCCATGTGTTATATAACATATCATCAACCCAAACTTATGACATATAATCCTGCATACAAACCATAGTTATCATATCTTCCATTAAACCTTTGCAACTTATAACTTGTCCTATTCATAATATGACTGTATATTGGACTTAAAAATATTTGAGCCATAAAACTTATGATAAATATACTATGACTTTAATGGAAAGATTGCTCCTTTATACATGAGAGAAGTATATGCAACATAAAACTTGCATTCATTGTGTTTCAATTGCATGAATAGAGAAACTCTAAACTCTTTTTGCATTTGCGTGGATTTCACAATATTCTTTTGATAAATGCTATGTTATCCAAGCAAATATGAGAGGCTACCAAAACTGACTTGTATTGACATGGCAAGGCCCTTCATAGTAGTGAAATTTCAATGATCCCACTCTAAAACAAATGTGTATAAGTACTGAGATAAATGATTGAAAACTAATGTCTTTGAATTTTCTTTTTAAAGGGGACCCCACCTACTAACTATACTAATAACTATAATCATAGGGTTCACAATAATTTGTGATTTTTTTTATATTAGGTGACGATATTTTGAGTCAACACTTGTCTTCCTCAATTTATTGTTAATGGATTATTTCATCTCATAACTAATTAAGGAATCATCATTCATATCACTTGTTGCATCTATATCACCCATTTGCATCAGGTCATTTTTGTCCCAAATAGCATCAATGATGAAATTTTCTTGCTTCATGTTTTCAATTTGTAGTGTTAGTATCTCTTGCTCCTTTTCACTTAATTTTTGTTTAAGTGATTCAATTAATTTATACTTCATATCCATTTGTCGACAAAGATCAACAACCTAATCATTTAAATAATGCAAGGAGTCATATAGTGTTTTTAATTTCTCGATTGCCATTTTGTAAATGTTCTCCTCCTTTACCCATTTTATATTTGCAATCATGTCACAATATTGCTTTGTATCATGCTCATTTGCACTTGTTTACTTCACTTGGTGGATCCCTGTATTATGTCTCCTTCATAGATGATTTTTCTAGGAATACATGGATATATATCTAGAGGAAGAAATCATAGGTTTTTGAGAAATTTAAAGAGTTTAAATCTCTTGTAGAAAACTATATAGATAAGAAGATTAAGGTGTTGATACCTGACAATGGTGGTGAATTTTGTGGAAAAGAATTTGATCAGTTCTGGAAGCAGTGTGGCATATCATGCTAAAATATCACACCATATACCCCCAACAAAATGGAGTTGTTGAGAGAATGAACAAAACATTAATGGACAAGGAAAGGAGCATGCTCAATGGTGCTAGGCTTGCACAAGAATTTTGGGCAGAGGTAGTCGACACTGCAAAATATCTATTGAATATGTCTCATTCATTGGCCCTAGTCAAAACGAATCCACATGAGGTATGGTCAGGTAAGAAGCCTTCAGGTTCACATCTCAAATTATTTGGTTCTGATGCATTTGTGAATGTTCCCAAGGAAAAGAGGAGCACTGTGGACAAGAAGGCAGTCAAGTGTATTTTCATTGGATACAAAGAAGGAATGAAAGGATATAAGCTCTAGGATCTGGCATCAAGGAAAATAGTGTAAAATTGAGATGTGGTCTTTAGAGAAGTTAGAAGTAAGTCTAAACTTGAAGAAATTGTTCAGATCGATAATAATCCAGAGAATGTGTGGTTTGAACTGAGGAATGAAGAATATGATTTAGATGAGTCGACTGAATTAGAAGGAGAGGTGGAACAACCAACCATGATTGTAAGGAGGTTAGAGCAAGTAATAAAACCAATCTTAAGGTATATTACACACAACTTCTATTCCACATTTGTGTTAACTGCCACCGACAATGAGCTCATGTTGGTTGGGGAGGCAGTCGACTCAGTAGAGGGAAAAATCTAGAAGGATGCCATGGTCAAAGAGATGGAATCCTTGCACAATAATGAGACATGGGACATAGTAAAATTACCTATTGGGAGAAATCATATCAGTAGAAAATGGGTATTCAAGAAGAAGATGAACGCAACATGTCAAGTCGAGAAATTCAAAGCTCGACTGGTAGCAAAAGGATATTCCCAAGTGAAGGAGTCGACTTCAGTGAGTTTTTTTCCTTGTCACAAAATTAACTTCCATTAGAGTACTAATGTATCTGGATGGAATATTTGATCTAGAAATATAACAAATAGATGTGAAGACATCGTTCCTACATGGGGAAATTAAAGAGGAAATCTACATGAAACAACCTGAAGGATTTGTAGTAAAGGGAAATAAATATTTAGTGTCCAAATTGAAAATATCCCTCTATGGTCTAAAGCAATCACTAAGGATCTGGTACCAAAATTTAGACATATACATCCTTATTAAGGGGTTTGTGAGAAACAAAGATGATCACTGCATATATTCCAAAGGAGAAGGTGATAATTTCATATATGTAGCATTGTATGTCGATGACATGTTGCTGATTGGAAACAACATGAATGCAATAAAGGAGGTGAAGAAGCAACTATACTCCAAGTTTGACATGAAGGATATCAGTGTCATGAACTTCATTCTAGGAATGGATATTAAAAGAGATTGAGAAACTATAAATCTATGGTTGAACTATACAAAGTATATTGAAACACTCTTGAAATGTTTCAACATGCAGGATTGCAAACCTGTGAAGGTGCCAATTCCTATGGGAGCAAGGCTAACTATTGAACAATGTTCAAGGACACATGAGGAAATAGAGGACATGCCACGTGTTCCCTATGCAAGTTCTATTGGTAGCATAATGTACGCGATGGTCTACAGTCGACCAGAAATTTCCCAGTGGGCATGTTGAGGAGATACATGTTAACACTTGGGAAGGAGCATTGGACTGCTGTCAAGAGAGTATTTAGGTATTTTTGTGGCACAAAAGACTATGCTATATGATACCAAGGAAAAACTAGAGGTAACTGTGAATTAAATGTACATGTCTTTGTTGACGCCGACTGGGCTGGAGATCTGGATCGACGGACGTCGACCAATGGATATGTGTTAAAAATGTTTGGTGGAGAAATAAAATGGATGAATAAGCGACAAGTGGTCGTAGCTCTGTCAACAACAAAAGTTCAATACATGGCAGCCACTCATGGAAGCACATAAGCAATATGTCTACAAAGGCTGCGTTCAGGAGTCAAGTTTGAGCAGAGAGATATAAAGATGAGTTGTGATAGTCAAAGTGAAATATTTCTAGCAAAGAATCCTACTTATCATTCTAAGACTAAGCACATTGATGTACAATACCATTTCGTTAGAGACATGGTGGAAAGTAGCAAGGTGTTGCTGGAGAAAGTAGACATGTTGGAAAACATAACATACTCTTTGAACAAGTCTGTGAGTGTTGTGAAGTTCTTTTGGTGCAGAGAGGAAATGGGAATTGTTTCCCTAGGTTTGTGAATGAGAGTTTAGAGGTCTTCCGGTTTCAAAAAATAAAAAACAAGTGGGAGAATGTTGGATTTTTATATTCTTTGCAGTGAAACTATCATCGAGGTGGATCAATTGATAGTTGAAATCAAAGGTCGAGGTGGTTCGACTAGGTAAAGATGAAGGTGAAGACATCGACAACAAGTCGAAGGTTGAGGTGGTTCGACTGGGTAAATACGAATTCAAAGACATCTAAATCAAGTCGAAGAGTTCAACCGACAAGAGGTTGACAGTCAAGCATGTGTCAACCGACTAAAGACCGAATGAAGGTTGACTTCTAGTCGACTAGTAATCTGACTTGGTAGTCGTCTATAACAAAATCCCGAGATTCACATGATTTGTAGACAATGATATGCGTGGATCTGTAACCTTTTTTGGGTGCCTTTTAATCAGGGGTTTTCCTACTGTAAATCCTATAAAGAAGGTATGTTGTAAAAGCTAATGAATCAATAATCGTAGAATAGCCAATCTGGAGAGGTTTTTGGTCTTGTAGATGTAACTTGAATCAACTACAGGGTTGTTCTTGTGAAAAACAAGAAGGTATGATGTCGATTGTGTCTTATGTGTGGACCAAGGTTAGACATCTAAAATTTGATTATGAATGAATAAGACAACAAGAGAGTAGAACGCTCAAGGAATGTTGGTTTTCCCATTTTGGGTTTCCAAGGTAAAATATCTGTGTACAGTGTGTTTGCTTTGTCATTTACTTTATTGATTAAATATTTCTTCCTAACTTATGCTAGGTTTAGCATGGGAGTGTTCCTCATTTCCTCACATTAATAAATCTAGGTTCGAGTTTGTTATAAAAGAAAACTTGTAATACAAAAATCCATAATCAAATTCTTTTCATCCAAAATATTCTTTGTTGAAGAAAGAAAGTGAAAACATAGACCAGGTTGCAAGGATTTCATAATAGTGAATGTGGCTTCTCATAACCTGGGTTGAGCCCGAAAATTGATTTCTAATTTATATATACAAGATTCCTTGTGCCAATGTCGAAAAACCCACATCATTTCTTCCTCAAAATTGAACTGGGTAAATTTCGTTCTTCCTAGACTTAACACATAAAGTATAACCATAAAAAATAAGTCAATTTTCGAGCTAGGTTTTATTTATATGTGAATCAACAACAAAACAAAAGATTCTATTCAACTTTTCATCATTGAATCATGTAGAACAAATGGAAAATGGTAGTATGGACATGCAAATCCATGGCTCAATGAAAAAAAGATATATTCTTTCATTTTTTTTCTTCTAGAAATGTAAGAGTAAGGGAAAAGAAGAAATTTGCATGTACACAACACACAAATCAGAGCCAAACTTAACCATCATAAATACAAATGAATTGTAAGAGATGTAAAAATAGTTATGAACTCATACCTTAGTAAAATGTAATTTTATACCAGTGATGAGAGCCAAAAGTAGTTACAACAACCACTAAGAATGAGGGTTTCTCAGGAATTGGAGCTCAATTCTCTCAATGACCAAATAAATAAAATGAAACTCAAAAAAACCATAAGGTAGCAAGGTGAAAAACACGGGAGTGTGGAGTAAATTCCCACTTCCCATCGTATTCAATGCATGGCCATCTCCACCACTCGATGCAAACAAAAAATCATGAAACAAATATGCCACATCAACTAAAGTCTACCTCTGTCAAATGCCATGTAATAAATCAAACAAATCACAAGTTTAAATCCAAAGCTAGATGAGCGTCGACCACATATGCCATGTCAAAATTTCAATAATAAAAATCCTCACTTGTCACCTCTTATAACTAACCAAATCCATGCACAAAGATAGATTTTAATCATCATCGTTGTCAAACACTACCTTGTAATGCGTGACCATCATATCACATGAATCATTCAAATTTTATACCATGCAATAATAATATACAAACCACCTTTTAAAATTTCAGCCATGTGTTATATAACATATCATCAACCCAAACTTATGACATGTAATCCTAAATACAAACCATAGTTATCATATCCTCCATTAAACCTTTGCAACTTATAACTCGTCCTATTCATAATATGATTGTATATTGGACTTAAAAATATTTGAGCCATAAAACTTATGATAAATATACTATGACTTTAATGGAAAGATTTCTCATTTATACATGAAAGAAGTATATGCAACATAAAACTTGCATTCATTGTGTTTCAATTGTATGAATAGAGAAACTCTAAACTCTTTTTGCATTTGCATGGATTTCACAATATTCTTTTGATAAATGCTATGTTATCCAAGCAAATATGAGAGGCAACCAAAACTGACTTGTATTGACATGGCAAGGCCCTTCATAGTAGTGAAATTTCAATGATCCCACTCTAAAACAAATGTGTATAAGTACTGAGAGAAATGATTGAAAACTAATGTCTTTGAATTTTCTTTTTAAAGGGGACCCCACCTACTAGCTATACTAATAACTATAATCATAGGGTTCACAATAATTTGCGATTTTTTTTTTATATTAGGTGACGATATTTTGAGTCAACACTTGTCTTCCTCAATTTATTGTTAATGGATTATTTCATCTCATAACTAATTAAGGAATCATCATTCATATCATTTGTTGCATCTATATCACCCATTTGCATTAGGTCATTTTTGTCCCAAGTAGCATCAATGATGGAATTTTATTGCTTCATGTTTCCAATTTGTAGTGTTAGTATCTCTTGCTCCTTTTCACTTAATTTTTGTTTAAGTGATTCAATTAATTTATACTTCATATCCATTTGTTGACAAAGATCAACAACCTAATCATTTAAATCATGTAAGGAGTCCTATAGTGATTTTAATTTCTCGATTTCCATTTTGTAAATGTTTTCCTCCTTTACCCATTTTATATTTTCAATCATGTCACACTCTTGCTTTGTATCATGCTCATTTGCACTTGTTTACTTTTGTGTTGTGCTCACTTGCAATTGTCTCCTTCAACCTTAGGGTGTCAGGTACTATCGATCATGCACCCCAAAGTGTTCCTTTACGATGATTATGCTTTAATGAAAATTACCTCCTTATTTGATTTCAAGCAAGTATTTTTTGACAATAGTCAGAATTGATTTTTGACTTTGAATAGGTTTGCAACTCCACTATTTTTACAATTCAATGAAACAGATTCAATGATTTAACTAGCTCTTGATTCAAAGAGAATTGTCCACAACTCTTTGTTACATGAGATTACACAATGATTTGTGTATGAATGAATTGGTTTCTTGATTTGTTGAATGATCAAATTTTTATGCCCTTTTACTCCATGTATATATGGTTGAATGATAAGTTGCAATTGTATATTTAAGTGTCAAAAATAGACACAGAATACCATCATCAAGCATCTAAAAAATCACCATCACATACAAGTGCAGAGTGTACCTTAGACCCCCTTATTTTTTTTTTAGGATAGGTCTAAGACACAACATCACCTCAAAGAGTTCTTTTTATTATAAGGCACACCAATTGTTTTATACAAAGTTTTGGTTCTACAGTTTGGCTTTATATCGATGGAGATTACAATATAATCATTGTGCCCTAAATGCAAGGCTCCTTTTGTACACAATGATAAGAGAATTGGCAATGTTTTAAATAAAATGAAATCTTCCCTAAATTGGCATATACCAAATCAAATACACTCGTATAGCCAAGTAATTTGAAATTCTTCCATGGAAGTTTCTGTTTCCAATTCCCAAGTTTTCTTCCACACTTTGTTTTGTATAAAAAAACATCATTTTTAATTTTTAATTTTTATTTTAAACTTGTGTCAAAAACTTGAAGTTGCATGTCATCTTATCTTAGCCCATGAAGATCACAATGAAGCTAAATAAGAACATAAAGTGCATAAAGAAATGTAACATCCCCAACATCCAACTGGGCTATGCCATGTAAATAATTTTCGAACTGTATGCAAATTAAAACATATACACATAGAAAATCTTGCAAAACTTTATATATAAAACTTAAAACAGACAAATACATTCTGCAACTACACAAATTTAGATGGAAATAACAATGTTACTGGATAGATCAGTAGGTGCAGACACTAACTGATCTCCCTAGATCCACCTGGATCTAGAACAAAACAGGACATGACATGACTCTTTCTCTAAGTTGCAGTCATTGAATATACTATCGGGAAGGAATGAGTGACATACCTTTATATCGCTTCCTTAGGTCTCTGTTGTTCCTACTTCACTACGGTGGTCTTGTGAAATCAGGTCCAAGACAACACAAACCAACCAAAGTGAAGATAGCAAAGTATATTCAATGTCAACCTATGCATATGATCAAGGAGTTATGCAATAAAATAAGAGTGATTTTATGGGAAATGGACATGTCACTGTATTATATTAAATGAAAGTAGAAGATACAACTAGATCACCTTGATGTCACAAGCTTCCTTTCAGTGATCCTTGGTTCCAAAACAAACACTTTCTCTACACTTGCATGGAGAAGATCCAGTACAACTTGATAGACAACTAGAGTCTTCAAGATTCAATCCAAACAAGGTTCTTCACACAATTCTTTCATCAATTCTCCATTCAATCTTGCTTAACCTTTTCCATGAGAAAACTTTAAATATATAGGAGAAGAAGAGATGGTTAAATGGATGAGGATGATCCCACTAAATTTGAGAAGTCAGTAGGATGCCAACCATGCGAATGCCAACTCATTTTCTAGAAGATCCTCTTCTAAAACCTTCGTAACCTCTTCTTCCATTTTTATCCTTGAAATAGTTTCACACCCTGCTTATAGAGAAAACTGCAAACTCCTCGCAGGACAAGTATAGAGAAACCTATGAGAATGAGGATTTTTGCATTCTACATCATATGTAGCCTGTGAACTCACTTTAAAAATATGCTTTGTAGAGAAAGACAATAGTCACTTTTCCCAGGGAAAAATTTCTTATGAGAGCATGATCACATAACTGTAGATACATCACTAGAGTCACCAAAATCATGTGTAACAAAATGCCCCCCAAAGTATGAGGTTGGAACTTGTGACAACTGAAATACTTTGTAAAATGTGTGTGTGCGTTAGGAACAAGGAGCGCACCTAATCAGAAACCTATAAATAACCAAGCATCTGCAAAATATAATACCAGTTCTGAGGTAGGCATTCCCATGCTCAGATCACAAATGAATGAAATCATAAACATAGGTCATGGATACCAATCATACACCGTGGATCCATGTCATCAAAAGGATACATAGCTGTCAGTAATACACTGTGGATCTATGTTAGAAGATTCAAATTAGGACATAGCCACGCGACATACAAGGTGGATCTATGTGTCGATACAAATCATACATACTCCATCACAACCTGAATCAATGAGATGAGACCTAGGATCTTCAATCCCTTCATCTGAAAGTACGAATCTAGCCATGTGGTTACATGTGTGGAAGTCAAACATGGTAGAAACTACTTGATTACTGGTCATTGATGGAAACTGTTAACAAGTGCGAGGGAAATCATCATTGATGTCAATGACTCCCAAGGTACCGAAGTACAATCCAAACGAATGTGAATGAATGAGATGAAGTCGAAAACTCAGTGGAATCTCTCGATCAGGGACCAATGATGTGAAACCCCTATCGAAAGCGAAGAGACCTGCCATTAAAGCATGCAGGTTCCAAGGTAATGAATGATTTCTAAGTCTTATTCCTGGATAATGAGTTGGAGTCGATGGAAAAAGACTCGTCAGAGGGGGGCCTTGATGTATCCCCCATAAATGACACGAAATAAGTAACATATTTTGAGGGCACGTCAAAGTACAAATATGGTTTGAAATAGACACAGGGAAGGCCGACAAGGTAAGAATAGACAATTGTAGATGGCCGACTCAATGGAGGGCTCGTTTGAACTTCTCTTGAACATATGAACGACATGATAAGGGACTTGGTAGCATTGACTCAAAGATGGCCCAAGATATGACCTTGTAGCAAGTCAGACGAGAGACAAATGGATTTCCCAACCCGCATTCAAATGATGAATATGGGGTGTCATGTTCAAGGGAGACACTTACTGCCATTAATACGAATATGAAAACAAATCCCTTTCCCAAAATTTCCCCCACCATTTCTGGCGAGTACCTCTTTATTTTTACACAAGCTTGAGGAGGATAACATATGCTTGTCGATGTAATCTCATCCTTCAGATGAGTCCCTCAAAGTACATTTAATGAACCCTAGGAAGGAGTGGTTCGGTCCCATTATGGGTCTTTTGATGTTTGTTTAACGAGTCCAAGGATAGAAAAATCGGGGTTTTTTCATGTTTTGAGAGTCCGAAAAACACTTAAAGAGAACTCTCCCAGTTCCTTTTCTGTAAATGAGTTCGACGAGACCGAAAAAGTGATAAACTATCACCTGTTGAACGTTTTCTTCAAATACTTTAATGAGCGTGAAAAGAACAAGATCGCTCGGTAATCTTTTCATTTTTATGGAGCGTGAAAAGAGATTAAAGGGTACTCCCTTACGTTCGTCGTTTTCGTGTTACCATGATGAGTACAAAAAGATGAGAAAAAGTATACTCGGTTTCATTCTCATGTATTTTCAAGCGCGATATCGAACAAAGACTGAGCTCGAGGTTTTTCCTACAAAAACCCTAAAAAAGAAGTCGTACATGTGACAAAAAAAGAAAAAATACTCGTACACCGTCGTTCAGACTTCGAAGTCACTATATTTGTGAAAAACCATACTCACAAGGCTATTAGGGTATTAGGTTTTTTAAGCAAAGCAATAAAAATAATATAAAAAATCAACAAGAAATAGTAAAAGGTGAAAACTTGTCCAACATACCTAATTTTTCCCCAAATTTCTTTGCTCGATTGTAGGAGGTAAAAGCGATCATTTGGCAAACGGTTTCAGCCAACGAGGTAATCTCCTGATTTTCCAACTTTTCCATGGTTTACTTTTGATTTTTATTGGCAATTGTTAGAGTTTTGAGTCCATTTTAGGGTCGGTGGGCGTGCTCAAGCATTCTCGCAGGTGGGCCATTTGGGACCTATGAGAATCTAATATTCTCTCAAGTGGGCTTCAGTGCACCTATGAGAATCTTGCACTGTGCAAAAGATTCACCTGCGAGGGCCGGAAAATAGATTTTTGTGTGTGGTTTTTCTCAATAAAAAATTATGCAAGAGGTTAAAACAAGTTGCTGAATTCCTTCTCATGGCTCCATTGCAGGTGTTGACCATCACAATGTTGGAATGGAGGGAAAGAGAACATGAGGAGGATGATTCCATTGCCGAGAATGATCTGGGTACATTCACTACCCTCCGGGAATGTGGGCTCTTAAAATTTTTTAGGATCCCGGACATGAGAGCCCAACTCAGACTGTTAGAGTACCTGGTCCACATGTGGGATGTGGATCAACATTTATTTTATGTAGGAGTCCACATGTTGACACTAGATATCGAGGATATCTATTTTCTGACGGGGTTGTGTTAACGATAAATCTTGTCCCTGGTTCGAGAAGCACGCGGGTCTGCAAGTTGCACACAGTGCTCAAGCGCAGCTCAGGAGAATTCTTGTTTTCCTCCAAGTATCAAATCAAGCGAGCGTGCTAAGTCTTTCTATTGACGGACGAGATCCGTCCGCAAAGAAAATCAATGGTCATTGGGGTGTCGGAGTTGCACATCTACTCGACATTTAGCAGCAGAGAAGTCTCTTTTCTTTAAAGGCTGAATACAGGTCGTCCGATCCAGAGGCACGTGGCAAGAGATCCCACAGAGTCGGGGGTCGCGGAACTAAAAGTCCCGAGCACATGGAAACATAAATCTAGATATCCCAATGCCCGATTTCCCGATATCGGGGGCAGTTTTCGATAGTGGAAGACAGGTGGTAGAATATGCACCAAGGAGCTGACCGTCAACAAGTCAACGACCATAAGCCATCGGGTTTCAGAAAATCACAAGTCTAGTGGACACAAACATCGTGTCGTCAAAAACCCCGAAATCCCGATGGAAAGTTGGACCACGGTCGCGCAGGGAAAGGTACTATGGGTTATGATCTAGCCGGTAGGGGCTATTCCCCAGGAGAAGGAGCTCGTCGCATATCGAGATATCGGGGATCCCAGAGGCAAGGAACTCGCGCTCTTCAAACTCGCGAACCCCGATGCCTGAAATCCTGAAGCCTCGTCACATACATCCGTCGTCTATCCTTTGCCACCACGTCTTCTTTCCATATCATGCTAACCATAGTTTTTCGGCCATTGTGTTCCTCCACCTGGCTCGTACACTTCAACACCCATGGATCCTACCGCTTGTATCTGCCCTATCGTTTTCTTGCCCGATCACCGTTCACTCACCACTCCACGTCACTCATCAGTCCTACCATGATTTCTCCAAGCGAGATTCAAATGGCAGAGTATGAAGATTTCCATGTCCTGTAGGCACAAGATCAGCCAGGGCCTTCCCCGATTCCAATGAAACAGTTATTACAACAACTGAGGGTAGTTGGACATCGTTTCCTCCATAAATGGAAAGCCAAGGAATGAATGCAGGTTGGTCAATTCAGTCAGAGGGCCTCTGGAACACGATTGCATCTGAATGAAGCTCACGAACGGCCAGAGATTGCAGATGCAGTAAATGTGAAGCCGTAATGTCTTCAATACAATGCCTCGATTTAGCTTCCAGTGTTTTGTTCCAAGTATATGTGGGCATTTTGGCCACTTTTGTAAGCATCGATGGTTGAGCAGAGCTCCCTGGT
>ML820159.1:41995-78009 GCA_009831015.1 Picea engelmannii
AATTTTAATGAAGCATTGTTGTTCTGGTTATGTACGAGCTTTGGAGACTTCTTGCCTTATGAATGCCAGTTTCTATCATATCTTTGTTTACACTGTATTAGAGCAGCTCGGAATTGGAGGATCCAGTCGAGCTGTAACTATTACAGGATGATGTTGTAATGGATCACTGTAATAGTTACGAAGCCTCTAATTAGTCCCTATAATTCTCTTAGCGCTGAATGACTTGGAATTGGAGGATCCAGTCAAGTCCTCTTTCAGCTTCTTGAAGCCCTGAACCAGGAGGATCTTGTTTTCGGAGTTTTTCCTCTGCAAACTGCTGCAAGCCTGATGCCCATAGATGTTTGTCCACTTTCTCCTAATTCTTCCACCTGTTCATGTTTAAATCAACCCACTGGCTGAAGTTAGGATTCCAGACCTCCTCTGTCCTTATGAACCAGACTCAGTCCCTGAGTTAGAGTGATACCTCCTAGAGCCGTTATCTCCATTTGATCACCCTTCATAAACAAATCGTGACATAAAACTGATGGGCGTTGGGCTCTGCTCCTGCAAGCAATCCAGGAGTGACTTCTAACGCTAACAGGGTGTCACGACGTGGATACCATGCTACTTTGACCAGAGGTAGAGGTGACAGACTTCCTATGAGTGAGTATGTTCGCCGATATTGTGTTCCCGAGGCAGAGAGAAGCAAGGGTAAGGTTTCCATTTGGGGGGTCCAAGATTTGACCCTACATACTATCTTGTTTACTATTGAACGCATGGCTGGGAGCGCAGCTCCGCACATGGCTCTCCAGAGCTATTTCCAATACGCCATAGAGTGCATAGAACCTCTGGTTTTCAACTGGTTGGACGCAGTTCTCTGCAGTATGAAGAGGCAACTGATAAAGTGCAGAAGGAGTAACCTGAAGCAGTTTGGGTATGGGTCACTTTTGGTGTCATTCTTCCTCGAGAGGGTCCCACTGCTGCGACTATAGGTAGATTGGGGTTTACTAGCCCCACAGGATCTGAGGATGCTGAGTTGGTGTAACCTCATGGATCAACACGTAGCAGGGCCTATAATCAAGTATAATGATTCATTTTTTGACTGGTTGAGGCCCCAGATGTTGATGATCGATGACTATGAAAATGTCGATTTGGATTTCCGAGGAGATCTAGATTTGGTTCTGCCTGAGGATGCTTAGTGGGGTGGCTTAGGTGAGAAGTACACATTTTATTATTTTTTAAAGTTTTTGCAAATTTTATTATATAAAATGTTTTTATGTTTATCGAAGGACTAATCAAAAATTTCTTTTGATGACACAGATGTGGGGCAGTATCTGTTAGCGACAATTCTTGTCCTGGGCTCGAGAGCATCCAAGTCTGTAGGTTGCATGAAGAACGCCCAAGCATAGCACGTAAAGCCCCGTTTCAAGCTAAAAATCAAGTGAGAGGGTGAAATTATGTTGTCAGCGACCCAAATCCGTCCATAGGAGCAGATCAACGGTCGACGGGAAATCGTGGTTAGCGGAGTTGTGCCGGGATTTGCGTGATAGGTAGTGTCTATATACATTCATGAGGGATCTCGTCCATCCATCAGAAAGGACATGTGGTGCATGATCATGTCATGTCGGCATTTGGGGATTCGAGGGGTAAGAGCTCCTCGTCATTTTACATCTCGAAACCTCGAACCCCGAAATGCTGATAGGCACCCTTCAAAGCCGAGCCCACGGTCCTAGCACCAGGTCACGTTAAGTGAGCCCAAGAATGGAGGTAGCCCCCTTTTGAAGACAAATTCATCTCAGTCGTTCATCTGAAGGACACGCAGCACAAGATCTGAGCCACTGGTGGGGCCTTTCGGGATTTTAATAGTGAAAGCACCGACGTCATCTCAACCATCCATCCATCGATGAAACTCGAGTGCATTGGACTTAAAGGGGGCATGGATTTGGGCGGACAGGATCTGCACGCTCAGATCTATGGTCAGGAGCAGATTCCGGAGGCCCCCCGCCATTCTACCTTTAAGCGGAGGGGGGGGTCCGGAATCGAGTGCGCAACTCTTAAAGGGTCAGGATCTGGGCACCTAAATCAACGGTTGAGGCTTCATTCTGGACCCCCTTTTCCTTTCTTCCTTTAATCGGGGGGGGGAGGGTCCAGAATCAAATGTGCAACTCTTCAAAGGTCAAGATCGAAGCACCTAGTTCAACGATGCTCAGGACTTTTCAGCCCCCCTTTGCCATCCTGTCTTTAATGAAAGAGGGGGGGGTTCCGGAATGGTGTGTTATTATTGTGGGGTCTCTTGTATTTCATGTCACCTTTGGTATCGTCCTCCTAGTCACCTCCTCTTGTACTCCCACAATCCATGCTCCTTCCTCCTCTGTCCTATTCAAACCATGTGGCATTCCTCAGTTGATGTCACAACTCCCGTTTCTTCTCCATCACCTCCATAGTGTTCACGCCTTTAACCCCTATCACACCCTCGTCCACATCAACCATATGGGTCCCTCACAGAAATCCAGTGAAGTAGCGTCCAAAGAAAGACCGTTCGACTAATCCAGGTGGCACCATTAGGAGACCTCCACGTCCCAGAAGGGTAAGTTGACCGAGGCCATCCCCGATCCCAAAAAGCGGTTATTGCGGTAGTTGCTGGTGGTTGAACATCAACTCCGCCATAAAAGGAAGGCCCGACAAAGGACTAATTCACGTCGACTCACCTGCAGAAGGACAATCTAAAATCTGATGGCGACTGTCATAGGCGCACGATCATCCTGAGTCTGCATGGACAGGGTGTCAGAAGACATGCAAATGCAATGTTTTTAATGCAACATCTTGTTTTTGCTGCTGTAGTTGTTTTTGAGTATATGAAGGCATTATCTCCATTTTGGTAGGGATCGAGGGTAGAGAAGAGCTCCCGATTGTAAAGTTTTAGCACAGACTCTAGTTCTCTGGTTATGCATATGTATATGAGATTTCTTGCTTTATGACAGACAATCTTTCTTACTTCGTCTAATTTTCGTCTCATGCTAAGAGAGTTTGTGAACGAATGATTCGTGTGGATCATTACAATTATGTCATGATAAAGGATTTATTTATGCATTATTGTATTCTCTGGTTTTCTGTGTTTGAGCGCAAGAAGATCTTGTGTTTGGATGCCTTCTTCTACAGTCTGCTGGAAACCTGATGTTGACAATAGACCTTTGCATCTCTCTGATATAAGTCTTCCCCCTACTCACCCTTACTACACCTCACTATCTCAATTTCATGCAAGACCTCACCTGCCCATGCATCCTTGGCCTAGTTTCAGAGTTCAAACGATATCGTCCAAGTTTACTTCCATTCGATCACTCCTTTTTATACCCATTACAAACTATCATGACATAAAACTGATGGGCATCGGGCTCTGCTCCTACAAGCAATCCAAGAGTGACTTCTGTCGCCAACAATATTGACCTCCAAAAATGTCTCCCATTCAGAGGCGAGGAGAAGTGGCTCCAATGGAGAGATGGGATGCTGAGGACTACGAGGTAGTGGAATAGAACTTAGAGGGGTTGAATGCAGATGTCACAGACATCACTATTAGGGAGATCCCAAGACATTATCAACGCCATACTATGGGCATGTATGAGTCTCTCAGTCGACTACTCCATAGGGTAGCCCGAGCAGTTGTATTTTATCGTGAGCGTCATCCGTGATGCTATTTTGTAGAAGCTATGTGATTCATATTTTGAGATTTTGATTTTTGGACAAAAACTTTTTGTAAAAAGTTTTGATCATTAAATACATATATACAGCTTCTACCGGCTTATTTTGTGTTATATAATACATGTGATGTGTGATTGGTTCATAAATGTCCCAAGTTTCTTTCTAACACAAAATTAGCTAAGGCATCATTCAATGTATTTATACATCTAGGAATGTGCTGATATTCGATAGAATCAAAATAATGTTCCAAGAGGCGAATTCGTAAATATACCCGTAATAAAGTAGGACTTCAAATAGCATAGACATTACTTAATTGTAGTAATACTAGTTGCGAATAGAATTGTATAACCAGGTGGTAGATATCAAGCAAAATAAAATCAATTAACAATTCGATGACGATGCTATATTCTGTGATATTATTGGTCGCATGACCGAGACACACACCTCGTAGACTAATAAGTTCGTTTTTAGGTGTGTAAATTGCCCATGCAACAGAAGCAAGGTTCTGAGTACTACGACTAGCGCCATCGGCGAAGCCAATGTGGGGTAGAAAAGACTCCGACATCTAGAAACCAAGCACAACACAAGATAAGTGGTCGAGGGCAGAGACCAAATAATGAAAAAGCATACTAAAGTAACACACAAAAAGTATGATACATTAAAATACAAGCACTCATGCACAAGTGATCTTAAGAATAGTACTTCTTTAAGTAAAACCCATTTCTAAGTTCACTCAAAGGGATACCGTCGTTGTCCACCAACTCGTAAGCTCCTTTCTCCAACACTCATCTGACGATATAAGGACCTTGCCACATAGCTTCAAATTTTCTGGCTCCTAGCATATCCTGATCTTGTTCGTAAAGGAGAACCAGATCACCTTAAGAGAAAACACATGGCTTGACATGTTTGTTTTATTGAGATTTGACACGTTTCTTCTGGGCTTCTATAACTAGGGTGGCATCGTGATGGGTCTCGTCTAGTTGCATGAGATACAACAGATGCTCTTCTTCGACATAAGCGTTTGGGAGAAGTTCGATGGCTAGTTTTAGAGAAGGTATCTCACATTCAATCGACAAGATGGATTCTAGACCATAAACTATCTGGAAAGGTGTAAACCCAGTAGAAGATGTCTGGTAAGCCCACAATGTTGAAAACAACATCGTGTGCCAACTCATTTTGTGAATCCCTATCATTAGTTGAAGCATGGTAATGAGAATTTTGTTTATTGCTTCAACTTGGCCGTTGGCTTGTGGGTAATAGGGTGTTGAGTTTTCATGGCGAAGACCCAACTTTTCGGTGAGTTCAGACATCATGAAGTTTCTAAAGTGGCTACTGTGATAATTAACGATAGCTCGAGGAACACCAAACCGAGCAATGATGTGATTGAATATGAATAATGCTACAGTCTTTTCGGTATTGTCGAATGTTGGCATCACCTTGGCCCATTTCGTAAAATAATCTACGACTACAATAATGTATCCATGCCCCCTGGCCAAGTGATGGTGACATGGCATGAATCGATACATGATTTCGCAAAAGGACCAACGGAGACCACAGGGTGTGATCGTATTTTGTTGTTGTAGGTTTGGCAAGCGTTGCATTTTTGGATAGCGATTATACAGTCGTTGAATAAAGAAGGCCAAAATACCCCACTTGTAATATATTCTGGGCAGTAGCATACCTAGACATGTGACCACCACATGCTCCAGAATGGTAGTCATTCAGGGATTTCTCAGTTTCGTCAAACATGAGGCAGCGTAAAAAAATAGAGTCAATCCCACGACGATAAAGAGTATCACTGAGGATAATATACTGATGGGATTGGTAACGCATGCTAGGATGGTCAGTGCTAGACAAATCAGGCCAGAAAGTCTGGGTCTGGAGATATATGACAATATCCCCATACCAAAGGTTGTCGGAACTGATCAGGAAAAAGGATTCATCGGGTAATGAATCCTTTGCTACATTTTCCATCTCAGAACAGGGAAGGTCGCATATCAACTTAGAAAACACCAAGGATTTCTTGGACTTAGCATGTTCGAATTCTAAGTCAAACTCCTGGAGTATTACGATCCATTTGGAGTATTTTCCCCCTAGAAATTGGCGTGTAAGAATGTGCTACATAGGGTCGCAGTTGGAAATCACAGTAGTCTTGCGTAAAAGGATATAGTTCCAGAAATGTTGAACAACTTGGACGATGACCAAGGCCAGCTTTTCAACATGTAAATAGTTGGTTTCGGTAGTCGTGAGACTCCAACAAAAATAATAAATGACATGTTCATCATGATAATTATCCTCCTGAACGAGAACCGTAGCGATGGTATAGTCCAAGGCTGTGAGATAAAGGAAATAATCCCAATTGTAATCAAGTGGGGAGAGTAGTGGGGTATGAGTTAAAGAAAGTTTCAAAGCTTCGAAATCTTTGTCAACAGTGGTATCCCATACGAACTCAGAACCTTTGTTGAGCAGTTGAGTAAAGCCAAGAGTTATCTTGGCATAGTTCGAGATGAAACGATGGAGAAAGTTTGCCTTCCCTTGCAAAATTTGTAGCTAGCGAAGTGAGGAAGGAGGAGGAAGATTGAGAATCACCTCGACATTCAAAGGATCTACCCTGATCCCTTAAAGTGAAACAATAAAGCCGATAAGTCGGCCCGATTCTACGCAAAAAACACATTTGTGGGGATTCAAGCGTATATGGTAAAACCGACAGCGAAGGAAAATGGCGCGGAGGTGTGTTGGATGATCTACATGGGGCATGGAATGAGCTGATAAGTCATCGAGATATGGTTGCATAATGTGCTTTATATCATGAAAGGCATACGACATAGAATGTTGAAAAGTTGCGCCAACATTCTTTAAATTGAATGGAAGTTTTCGGTAGTCGAAAGTGCCCCAATGACAAATAAAAGTGGTCTTGTGTTGGTCTGTGGGTACAATATTGATTTTCTTATATCCGGAGAAACCATCCATCAAAGAGAATATTTCACGTCCGACACAATCGATGATGATGTGGTCAACAAAGGGGGTAGGAAAGTTGTCTTTAGGACAAGCTTTATTATTGTCTCTATAATCAATGCACACGTGGATCGTACCTTGTTTCTTGTTAATCAGAACAAGATTGGAAACCCAGTCAGTTAGAGCCACAGGGTAAATAAAGCCAGCTTTGAGAAGTTTCTCAACTTCAAGATTGATAGCGGTTGCTTTACATGGGTGGACCAGACGAAGTCGTTTCCGGATAGGTTTAGCGCCCAAGTATGTATTAATCTCATGTATAACAATGTCGGGGTCAATACCCGACATTTATTCATAGATCTAGGAGAAGACATCACAAAATTCTTGAAAAAGAGATTTATAGGTGACAATTTCGTCATTGAAACACGAAGCTCCGATACGCACATTTTCGACAACTCTAGGTTTTATGGATATGTCGAGGGGGATGGTGGGTGAGTTATTACTTAAGTTCCCTTCGTAGAACATGTCGTGTGTAGACTCGGGAATGGTAGAAATGACGACAACATTCGACGGGGTTGAAATCCATTGGTAACTCTCAATGGTGTGTTGTTCTAGGAAGAGGATGGAATGATGATGTCCATCATCCCAAGGGGTATCTTCCATGGACATAACAGACATAATCATCTCGTCCATAGGAAAAATGACACGGAATGGATCTGGAGATAAATCACCAAGAGAGGGGGTAGAAGGGGTTTCCGATTGAATGGCTTGATAAGCGGATTCGACTGGACTCAAAGGCATTTGGTCGCCATCACGAAGATGATCACCGGGGTTGGGTACTATCCATGGGTCATAAGACACAGGGGTTTCATGAACAGAGGTGGAGATCATGTTGATCGAGGCGAAAAACATATGTGGAACATCGAGTGGTGGAATGGGGAAAGTACCAATCAAAGAGGAATCTTTAAGAAGACCCACATCGATGTTCTCATATCCAGGGGGGGTTTTTTTAATGAAAGGGATGTTGCCAGTACATGTATCAGAGTTGAAGAAGGCCAATTGGTCCACTGTAATGAATTTTCCTTGATGTGGGAAATGTACGACGTGGAAAAGAGTGGACACAACTATATGCACGGAATCGATCCAGCTATGACCAAGTAGAAGGTTGTAATCAAGAGGAGCGTCAAACACCTCCACTTCAATGTTGACCATTTTTCCTTCTAACGTAATAGGAAATGACAGGAGGATATCGTAAGGATTAAAACCAGAGCCATTGAAGGCTTTGAGCGTGTTGTGGGATTCAGTTAAAGGAGGAGAGCTGATGGATTTCCAGTAGGTAATAGACATGACACACGTCGAGGCACCCTCATCAATAACTGTTCTACAAATGTTCTTGTCGGAGATAATAACTTGTATTTGGAATGCGAGTTGAGGGGGTAACTATGGAATGTGATCTTCCAAGTAAAAAATTATTAAATTTGTATCAGTAGGGTCGATTCCACCAATAGCTTTCAATAGTGCCTTCCGTTGTATAGGACAACTCTGAAGGACTCCGAGGGATGACATCGCAGACGGTGCTTGGGCCAGATCTTTGATAATACTGTAGTTATGGGCAGCACGTGCATGAGGATTGAAAGAAGATTTTCAGAAAACACCCTTTGGGGGAGGGAGAAGAACTGTATCTAGGCT
Organism: Picea engelmannii; assembly: GCA_009831015.1. NCBI lineage: Eukaryota > Viridiplantae > Streptophyta > Pinopsida > Pinales > Pinaceae > Picea > Picea engelmannii. Next base: position 50,312 of record ML820159.1, read on the forward strand.
CGGTCGTTAGAGATGAAGAGGACCGTTGGTAGGTGGAGTCGTGGGAGATGGTTGGACCAATGAAGGAATTATTTCATCAAGCTTCTCTTTGGAGGAAGAATAATCTTTGGCTCGAGTGGTAAGTGTGATGTCATTCTTCTTTGAATCACCTGTACACATTAAGACATAGGATGTAGTAGAGGGGGAAGGTTGGTCATGAATGACCAATTGGGATTTTTGTTGAGAAGGGAAGGGTTGTGACAATATGGCTGGAGTAGGCAGTTTCGGGGTCCCTTAAAGGAACTTAGTAACCTCGGCTCGTCTTGGACAATCCTTAGTGTAGTGATCATCACCACAGATAAGACAAGGGTATCGGGGTTTTCTCTTATCCTTATCATCAACAGGTTATGTTTTGGTCTTCTCAGATTGTGGATTATTTTTATCCTCCTTGTTCTTACCCTTCCATTTTTTGGATTTATTTTTTCTGGCGGGGGCAGATTGAACAAAGTTCACCTCAGAAGTCTTGTCGGTGGGAGGGGTAGGAGACAAAGCATTTTGAACATTAGAAGTAATAGATTTGGGGTTGTTTCTAGAGGCTTGGACAGAATGGGGTTGGGCATGGAAAGTTCCAATCACACCATCAACTTCATGAGAAGCGGCATGAGTATTTGAAGTAGCAAAAGTAGAAGGATGAGGTGCGTCAGGGAGTAAGTCGTAAAGAGTACCTATTTGTGAGTAAACGAGGTCGAGGTATTGAGCACGACTGATCGCCTGTTCTTCTGTGACAACTCCACCCATGGAATTTTCATGAGCGATGTCATTCATGAATGATTTCATGAACCACTTTGCCAACAATTGATCGAGAAGTTTGAGTTTGATGAGACGTCGTCTCTGTCGCTACTCATGAATTTGATCAGAGATATGGGTGGCTTTGGTTTGTTTGAAAGAAGTCAAAATTTCGGTTACCGTTTCGTAGCGGATTGGTAACTGGTAGTGGGTGAGGAAAGCCATAGGGAAGGTGTTGAAGTTGGTGAAGAAGCCTCATGGTAATTCTATATACCACTTTGTGGTGGAACCTGTGAGAGTTCGCTGAAAAAGGTGTAAACAAATAGTGTCATCCATCAAAGAGTTGGATGAACACTAAAGGTGAAAATTCATTACATGATTGTTCGAGTCCTCTCCTGGTTTACCATTGAATTTAGGGATGTCGGATGGTAGTTTGGTCGATATCGCGGGCCATTGAGGAGAGTGACGGATTAGATCACTTAAAATTCTCGACAGATCAGGGAGGTCCAGGGTGGCTAAAAAGAGTAACTGTCTATTCACTTGTGGGTACTGGTGACTTTGGGGAGGGAGTCCCATCGATAGACCAGTGGGACCATAAGAAGTTTTCATATAGTGTGAAGATTCGAGCAGATTCGGTTGTTGGTGTGGAGGCAAGTAATTTATAGGGTTGTATTGGTTGGGGTTGTTCCCTTGAACAAGGGTGTGGGGTTGAGCATTTGAGCCCCAAATAGGATTGGACGTACTTGGATATGGTTGGCCTGTACTAGGGGGTATGAACGAGCTAGCTTGAAGCTATTGCCCCCTAGTCGAGTGAGGATTATTTTGGATAAGATAGTTCCAATAATGGGCCAAGGATGGAGGTATGTTTTTTCCATGGGGTGGGGTAGGTGGGGGTTTCCCTCCAATCAGGGGTTGCATCCCAATTGGGATTTTTCCTGCAAAAGGGGATTGGGTTTGGCCTCCTTGGTGAAATTTTCCATCGACAGGAATCTGGTAATTAGGTGTGAAAGACAAGATGGTGCCACTAGGGTCGGTGCCTCTGATAGAGGATGGGAGAGGTCCTCTGAAAGGGGGTCGAGGAAGTGTCAGAATGAAACCAGAAACGAGATGGTGCCCAGAAGGAGTGGAAATTCAAGGAGTCCCAGATGGAATTTGTGTAGGAGCAGGAATAGAAGCATTCAACGCATGATATCCAGGCAGAAGATTTGGGGTGAATCTAGGTGAAATCGACGTGCCAATGGGAGCTTGGCTAGCCACCATAATCCCGGTGTGAGGACATGTAGTATCTGGGACCATTGTGTAATGGACTATTTGTAGGGGGATAGTCAAGATGTGGTTAGCTAGCGGAGCGTCTGAACCAGGAAAATAATAGGCCATAGTAAAAGGTATTGCGTCTAGATCAGATGTTTTGGGAAGCTCAGGTGTGACAGTGATATCAACTCCTTCTCCTGAGCCAAATAGATCTTGTCTAAAAATGCCAGTAGTCCAAAAAGGATCTTGACCCTCAGGTCCTGTGAAAGGTCCGGTTGGTAATCCAGAAGACTCAACAACTATTTCTCCAGAAGAATTCACTCGAGCAATACATCTCTCAGAGTCGGGAGGAACTCGGAAGTCCTCTCAAGAATTGGTAATTCAAAACTATTCTAAAGAGTTAGTTCTTTCCACTTGTGGAATGGCAACATCTTGGACTTCACTCTATTGAGGAGAGCCCTCCGGTGAGTTGGTAGGCAAGGGTTGAGAACCTTCCATATCTTCTTGGGGTAGGCCTTGCATTCTATGTGAATGACGTGGAGGGTCAATTGTGATCGAGTTGAAATCTTATGAAAGAAAATATATGGCCAACTTGGGTAAACAAACAACATGCTCTAGTAAAATCTAGGAATCAAAACCAAGAAAGCAAGACCTTCGAATTCCGAAGTCACTAGTTGGTGATGAAATCCAACGTCACGACGACAAGACAAGAAGGGGCTGGTCGAGAGTGGAAAAGTTACGTTGACGACCTTCTTAACGAACTTACGCTCTGGTGTAAGATCCCACACATAATCGTGGGTATACCCTCCAAGGGGCCTGAGTGAGTCTGGCCAATGTCGATTCTAGGTATCGTGAAGACTTACCCCTTCACAGTCACCTTGTGTAAGACCCTAAGAATATAGGCTACTAAGGTTACCACAAACAACAATGATGCCTAGGGAAACAATCGATAGTCTGATCCACACCCAAGGGTAGGGTATCTAGCCTGAAATCAACTTGAGAGGCTTCCACTCATCATTGTGGGTATACCTTCAAGTGACCCCCGTAATACATGCAATCTCTACACCGAGATCAACAAAGTAGGGTGAGTAACTTTGTCAATCTGAATGCGACCTTAGGTTTGACCCTTGTGTGAGAAGGGATTCCCAGGACAAAATGTTGCAAATGGAATTTGACACTCCTTATTACAAGATACTATTGTGTGTTTTGTGCTTTGGAGAGTGTGTCTCACTGCCTATTCCAAAGCTCTAGCCTAGCTAATGTTGGTGCAAAAGAGCCCTAGAAAAATTGCTAGTTGAATTTTAAAGTTGCGCAATATTATTAAAGGTTGTTGTTACGCAAAAAGGAGACGGAAATGAAACCAATGTTGTGTAAGACTCTAACCCAACAATGCGTAAATAGGGATGAATGATACAAATTTTCGTTCGATGAATTCTATCTACAGGAGGGAAAGAGGAGTTTTCTGGAACAATGCGAACTACGATGTACGATCTTTCTTGAAATGTAATATCAAACAATCATGAACAATGCAAATTCCCTATGCGTTCTCTTTCAATATTTGAATGCCAATATTTTTCAAATAAATGATTGCTTAAGAAAAGAAAAAAGAAAAAAGAAAAAAGAAAAAATAAAGAATAAAAAAGAAAATCTTTAGTTTTTTATTAGAAACCAAGCAATAGGGATGGAACTAAGAAAAAGTAAGCAACCAATGAAAATGAAATACTCAACAAACACCCAAATCGATATTTCAATGAAGATAAAAATAACAAACTAACAAGACCAGTCTCTTCAAATGCACATGGACAACAATTTTCCAAGTAGTAAGCAATCGAAAAGGAGAATATTCACTGATATGCTTTATATCAAACTCATATTCACTGAGAAATTCTAACCATCTGTTTTGCCTAGCATTTAGAGTTGGCTGATCAAATAAATATTTTAGACCATTATGGTCTGTGCTCAGCTCAAACCTTTTCCCCATGAGGTAGTGCCTCCACTTCCTCAAGGCATTCACTATGGATTCCAACTCCAAATCATGAGTGGCATAGTTCCTTTCATGCTCCTTCAACTTCCTTGATTCATAACATACAATTCATAACATAAAAAAAACCCATTTTGACTGAGGAATCCACCAAGTCCTTCTTTACGTGCATCGATGCATACAATGAAGTCTTCATTTGGATTTGCAATCCTTAGTATTGGAGCACTTGTTAATAATTTCTTCAAGTGTTGGAAATTCTTTTCACAATCCAATGTCCACTAAACATTCACACCCTTGTTTTGCAAGGAAGTGATTGAGTGTGCAATCTTTGAGAATCCTTCAATAAATATCCTATAGTAGCCTAAAAGGCCCATGAATGATCTGACCTATGTCACTTTCTTTGGCGCTGAACATCCTCTAATGGATTCTATCTTCTCAGGATCCACTGCTATCCCATCCTATGAAATGATATGTCCCAAATAATGAATTTGCTTAAGATAAAATGAACACTTTCTCAATTTGGCATACAAATGATGCTCTCTTAATACTTGTAATACTATCCTCAAGTGTTGTTAATGCTCTACCTTTTACTTAGAATATATAAGAATGCCATCTAAAAATACAACGACAAACTTATCTAAGTATTCTCTGAAAATACCATTCATTAAACACATGAAGACAACTGGTGCATTTGATAATCCAAAGGGCACCACTGTGAACTCATAATGACCATACCTTGTTCTGAAAGAAATCTTTCTGATGTCTTCTTCTTTAATTATTAATTGATGATAACCTGACCTAAGATCAATCTTGGAGAATAATTTTGCATCTTTCAACTGATCAAAGAGGTCATCGATCCTTGGAAAATGATACTTATTCTTCATAGTTACCTTGTTCAACTGCCTAAAGTCAATGCAAAGTCTCAATGTTCCATCCTTTTTCTTCACTAATAAAACTGGGGAACCCCAAGGTGACACACTTGGGCATATATACCCCTTCTTCAGGAGCTCTTCAAGTTGCATTTGCAACTCCTTCAATTCTGGTGTACTCATCTTGTATGGAGTCTTGGATACTGGAGCTGCTCCAGGAATCAAATTTATGGAGAAATCAATGTCTCTTTTAGGGGGTAATCTTGGTATTTCCTTAAACACATCTTCAAACTCTTTTAGGAATGCATAATATTCAATATTTGACACCTTATCATGAGGTGTCTCTTCCATATGTGCTGCAAATATTTGACACCTTTTTTGTAACATTTCTTCAATTGCAATGCTGAAATTTCTCTGATGGTTACTACCCTAGGAATTCCCTGTATTGTCCTTAGGTTCCCTTACTCATCCAAGCAAGTAAATTCTTTGTTATGGCAATATAGGATAGTATGATGTTGGTCCAACCAATCCATCCTAGTTAGATAGTCATAGGAACCTAAAGGAAATATGTTCAAATTTGCTCTGGTGTTCAGTCCAATCATGTCCATAGGACATGACTTAACCATATCATTAACTTTTCTTTTGGCTCCGGTAACCAGCTGCACCAACCAATATTTTCCATGCTTGCTTCTTGGAAAATGAAAAATTTCCACCATCTTAGGATCTATATAACTATGACAAGCACCTAAATCAATTAAAATAGTAATGGTTTGGTTGTTGATCATACCTTCCACTTCAATCATATGTGTCTGATACTCTGCTTGCTTGTTGTCCAGGGCTGCATAGATCCTTGGTACATTTATGCCCATGTCTTCCACTGTTTCAACTTCCTGTACATTGTGAACATCCCTCACTTTTTCACCTCTGTGAGGGAAATATCTAAACATATGATCTCCTTTACAACCCCAACATTGAATAGGTGGCACCTTGGCCTTTGACCCCCTGTTTCCATCATTCAAGGTTCTCTGGAAGTTGGCTGTCACTGAGGATTATTTCTCAAGAATGGTGGCTTAGTTCCCTTCTTCCTCTGATCCATCTTGAATTTATTTTTGTCTTCCCAATCTTTTTGGAAAGTTGGCCTTTCTTTTTATTGATCATATAGGCATTTAGTGATCCAGACAGGATCTTTTCAATGATTATGGTTGAGTTTTAAACTTGCATGAATAATTTAACCATTTGAGAATTTAATGAAAGAATGAGGAAAGAAGAGGATTATGACATTCAAAACACCTATGCAGATCTGAAAAGCATAATAAACAGCAAACCATAAGAACGTAGGTTGATAACGGAGTTCGGCACAATGTTTGCCTACGTCTCCGGGCCTTTTTCCTGTGGGGGAGTCTTCTTTATTTCTGCTCAAGTGCTCAAAATTACATCTCAGCAATGCCCAAAGGCTACAAGACTGATCTGGTCTTGTTGTCCCAGATCTCAAGAACCCTGCAAAAGAAACAGCATGCAAAACTGATGCTCCAAGCTCCCAGAAACGATCCGACAGTGTTTCCACCTCAAAGGCTTCCCTGCAACAAACTGACTTTGGCTTGGCTTTCCTTCAGCATAACTCTGATTTGAATGACTGTCCATTGGCCTCAAACAGGCCTGGTTTATATAGCAAAGGAGTTGGTTTCACATCCCCAACTTCCTCCAAGAATCTGGCCTCCAAAAAAGCCCAATATCCCCCAAAAATGGAGAAAATCAGCTAAAAATAACATTATTTAATTAATAAAACCAATTTTTGTTGAACCAAAACCCACTTTTTAACTTTAGAATAGGCCACAACCCCCTTATCCCAGGCGCGCACCCCTTTAGTGGTCACATGGGTTATCCACATGTCCACGCGCTATCACTCTAGCCCCTTTTCCGGCGTTAGGTCCTGGTCTCGTTGGTGCCCGCATAGAATCTCGGGCTAGAGGTTATATCCACGCCTAAAAAGGTGTAGCTCCTGGTCGCGTGCTGTTGTAATAGGCCCACGGCCAAAGTTTGAAACAAAACCCCGCGCTCCTGTTGCTTCAGCTCCCGGGTCCTATGCCTATCCATATGGCCAGGGCCATCAGTTACAACTGCCGCATTATAAAAGGGATAGGCCCCTGGTCATACGGCATGTGACCGAAACACGGGCCAACCATTCAACAAACTTGCCGACATAACGTATAACAAAACCACCAACAATGGGGTGCCACGTGGCTGCCCATGACTGGGCCACGTGGCACCCTTTTCAACCAACCAGAACTTAACACGTGTCATCATATGATTGGTCCACACGTTTGCCACGTAAACCGCCGTATTGCCAACTGTCGTTCTGCTGTGCTACCACGTCATCCGATGACGTCACCTGGTGCCATGTGTCACCCTTTCAGTGGTGACACGTGTCACCTCAAGATTGGCTCAACCGTACGTCCAAACGTCCATTTCTGCATGCCACGTGTCACTCCCTGATGTTGCCACGTGTCCCCTGTACGGACCTGCCACGTCATGCCACGTGTCTGCCCCGTTAGCGTGCCACATCAGCGACTGACGTCATCCTGCCACGTGTCACCCTGTCAGTGGTGACATGTGTCACCTCCGTACTGGTCCCAACGTACGCCGAAAAGGTCAAATCAGCATGACATGTGTCGCGTCCTGGTGATGCCACATGTCCTCCATACGGTCTACCATGTGTCACCTCCTGGTTGGCCCACGTCAGCTGTACGGCCCTGCCACGTCAGCTGTATGGACGTGCCACGTGGACTGTACGGACTGTACAGTCATCCCCCTTTTTTGCCTGTTTTCCTTTTCGGATAGAACGCGATATCTTCTCCATACGGACTCAGTTTGACGAAGTAAACATACCGCCGGAACCAGGAAGACGAGACAGACGCAATGGCATAGGTTTCGTCGCATTCCGAGCACTTTCATTTTTGAGCATTTTTCAAGCCCTATCAGGCTTCTGGATCCGTTTTCGGATCATTTAGCTCGCCTTATGGTGTCCTCCAATTTTTTGGGATCATCATATTGTATTTTCTCACTGATGAATGATGACAATCCACTCAAATACCTCTGAATCTTAACTGTCTCATCCTTGATGAAGAAAACATACTTCAAAAGTTCTAAAAACCTTCTTTCATATTCATCTATGGTCATACTCCCAAGTTTGAGTTCAAAGAACTCTTTCATTTTCTTGTCATAGTATCTCTTAGTCAAATATTTCTTTTCAAAATACTTATTGAATTCCCTCAAAGTAACATTTTTATCTTTAATGTGTTGCACCTACACCAACTGATCCCACCACATGGATTCCTTTCCCTTGAGTTGATAGATGGAAACTATTCCTTCTGCATGAGAAGAATAATTATGCAATTGAAAATACTTTCTCATGCCCAACAACCATGTCTCTGCATCTTCATCCTTCTTGTGCTCACCATCAAATGTAGGAGGTTTGATTTTGTTCATTTCTCCTCATAGCTCATCCACCCCAGACCTATTATGCTTCCTCACAGGGGATGGAATTGAGTTGTTGTGTGATCTCTTATTGGAATTCCTCAAGGAGTGATGGCGATGTCTTCTAACACTTCTTGTTCTTCTTTTCTCACTAGGAGACCTTTGACTTCCTGATTTGCTTGAGCCACTCTCCTTATCCAATTTATTTTCTATTCTGTTCAAGCTTTGCATTAACTTCATGTTGAATCCATCCTACTTCTCCTTGGATTTCATAAGCCTTTTGTTATCATCTTTATGGCTTTGGTCATCCTTCTGCAAATTTGTAATGGTCTCTACTATATTCATGTTTTCATCCATTCCTTCTCCATGCCCATTGGAGTGTGTTCCTTCAATGCCCATATGGACATCCATCCCTCTGATATCATCTTCCTGAATGTAAGCCCCAAGTGCATATTCCATTTCTTTCATTCTGTGTTGATCCTGATCTGACCTAGTTGTTGTTAACTATGCAGAATGCGCAACCAACAAAACTTTGTCAGGCTAACTATTTCAACAATTTCATGAAAATATGAACCATTCTTGTTCAATAATGCATAATAATAATTTCTTATGATTTCCTGAAAATTGAATGCCCAGATCAATTTTCTAGGTGAATAATTATATTCTATTGTCCAATACCTTTCCAACGCATGTTTCCATGCTCAATTATGAGTCTTGAGCAGAAAGTTATGGTTATTTGAAAATTGTCCATTAATTTTTCTGTTCACTATTCATCTTGGTGCAATTATGCATTTTTTCACCTCATCCATTGGATTTTTAGTAGGATCTCAATTGGTTTTCCTCATATACATATTTTGGATAGTCTTTCCAAGTTTCACCTCTTTCTGGGTTCTGGGCTGCTAGTTACAACCTGCTGAAGTTCTAGGCCAATTAGTGTTTTTGGTCTGGAATGCTACATGCACATTCTTTGCCATCTTAAACATTTTTAACATGCCCATAATTTTAATTTAGCTCTAGGAATATTTCTATGGTTCAATAGATTTCCATAGACTTCTCCTATGCCTCAATCTGATTCCAGAGCAGAAAGTTATGGCCCTTCGAAGTTAGTTGGGTCTTATAATTTACCCTCCACTATTTGTCCCGTAACTTCCTCATAAAAACTCCATTTGACGAACGATTTACACCATTAGAAATATCTCTTCGTGATCTTTTATTTGAGCTGCAAAAATAGAGTAGAAATTTTTCTCGGGATTTTCGAGTAGCTAAAAACGTTGTTTAGGGCCCAAAAAATGCGTTGCAAAAAGATGACCTTCAAACAATATAAAACGTTGTAGAAATTAACTGGTTTTCTGCTGTTGTAGACCATCCCAACAACTTCGCGCGCACAAATTTGAACCTGTATACCCATATTTAGCATGCACAACAACACCATAAGGTAGCACATGCTCCGTGCACCTATAACCAATGTGGATCACTTCTTTGTTGCGCTGATAACTAGTGCACACTACTTTTGTGTCGTGCGCCAATATCCATCACGCACAATTTTGGTTCATGCACTAATACATGTTGCAAGAAATTTTTGTGTCATGTGCTAATATTCTGCACACATTTCACTCTAGGCGTTGCACCATGCCAAAGTTTAGTAGGCCCCCACCGCACACCAGTACTCGACATGCACCATTAACTAAACTGTCGCGTGACAACATGTACCCACATTGCACACTCACCAACAAAGTTCCTTCGGGCTCTGTCAATACTGCGCACACCACGCGCACCAGTATTACACATGCGCCACTCAATCTGCACTTGCAATGCTAAATTTAGTGTGCACATCTGTGCGCCAATATTTTTTGCACATTACTAGTTTGCACTGCACAACGCCAAATTTAAGTGCACAGACCCGCACGCCAATATTTTTCTGCGCATTACCACTTTGCACCGTGCAATGCCAAATTTAAGAGTGCAGATCCACACACCAATATTTTCTGCGCATTACCACTTTGCACCGTGCAATGCTAAATTTAAGTGTGCTAACCTGAACGTCAATATTTTTCTGAGCATTACCACTTTGCACCGTGCAATGCCAAATTTAAGTGCGCACACCCGTGCGCCAATATTTTCCGTGCATTACCACCCTAAACTGCGCAACACCAAATTTTGGCACGCGTAGCCACACACCCTTATTTTCCACACATCCCAAGATTTTCACTGTATATCATGCATTTTTAGTGCACACACCTGCACATATTCATTTTTAGGCGCATCAATTCCTCGTGACTTCCATTGCAGAAACTGGGGCTTTTGCCTAATTTTTTTTTTTTTTCCCAATTTTCACCATAGACATTCTGCAACTATGAAATTTGTTCAATTTCACCCCGATAACACCAATTCAACCTCAACAACAAAAAATCCCTGCTGGTTGACATTCTTGGAACAAATATTTCCCAAACTCAATTCACGAATTGAGAATTTTAATCAACTAATCTCGCTCCATCTGTCATGGCTTCTATGTAACTTCAAATTCAACCAATTCCAGGTCTGAATTTTCTAGAATAGATACTAAATTAAGAATATCTCACCACTTGGCCAAATTTCTCAAATTTTCCATGAATTTAACAACAAAAATTGGGCCTTTTTCCCAATTCCACACAATTGCTTCTAATTTTTACCATGGACGCTCTGTAGCTTGAAATTTGGCCACTTCGAAATCAATTCTCTATGAAATTTCACTTCAAATAAACTTGCTCAACCCATATAGGCTCAGTGTTGAAAAATGGAGCGCTGATACCATATTGTAACATCCCCAACATCCAAGTGGGCTATGCCACGTAAAACTTTTTCGAACTGTATGCAAATTAAAACATATACACACAGAAACTCTTGCAGAAATTTATATATAAAACTTAAAATAGACAAATACATTCTGTAACTACATAGATTCAGATGGAAATAACAGTAAACTTATACATGCATCATAGACATTTTAGAAACATATCGTGACCATCAAATTTCCTAACTACAAATGCATACTAATGCATACTAAAGAAACACACTAAGAAACACACTTTTACCTAACGACACATTAGACCAAGTAGATCTTAAATAACTCCAAAGTGTCTAAATATACTAACATCCCCCCTTAAGAACAACTTGGGATAGGATTGAAGGATTTACAATAGTGACACAATAGGAGAAGGAAGAATAAATTAGAGCCTATCCCCCCTTAATGACAACTTCCTGAAATCCTAACATAGAACAGAGTTTGGAAAAATTCGCTTCTGTAAGAGACTTTATGAAAATGTCTATAACTTGATCTTCTTTAGGGAAAAAGAGCACTTCAATAACTTGATCATGAATGAAATTTTTGATTAAATTCATATGTATCTCGATGTGCTTGTTGCGTTGATGTTGAAATGGGTCTTTGGCAAGCTTGATGGCACTCTGATTGTCGCACAAAAGGCTGGTCGGATGCTACTACTGGAATCCAAACTATGAAAGGATTTGTTGAAGCCACAAGGCTTCTTGACTTGCATTTACCACTGTTCGGTACTCTGCTTCTGCTGAAGAAAGTGCAATAGATTGTTGTTTCTTACAGGCCCAAGTGACAGGTCCTGAACCAAGGCTGAAAACATAACCTACAGTAGACTTCCGATCATCAGGGTCCCCGACCCAATCTAAATCAGTGAAACCAACCAATAAAGGAGTCCCCCCTAAATTGTAATGTATCTTGAACTGAATTGTACCATGGACATAGCGAAGTATCCTTTTAGCTACTTTCCAATGGATTTCATGGGGTGTTTGCATATACCAGGAAACAAGACTAACAACAAAGGAATGATCAAGACGGGTATGAGTCAAGTATAAGAGGCTACTAACTAACTAACGATACAGGGTGGCATCAACTTCGGGAGAAGTACATGTGGCAGTAATCTTGACTCTAGATTGGAAGGGAGAAGGGGCTGGTTTATAATCATCCATGTGAAAGCGACGAAGAAGTTCACACGCATACTTAGACTGGGAAAGAAAAATTCCTTCAATGGTTTGCAAAACTTGGAGGCCAAGGAAATAGTGCAAAAAGCCTAAGTCTGTCATTTCAAATTTCTTTTTAAGGTTGGTTTTCACATGGTTTAAAAGTTTGGAGTCACTACTAGTAATGATAAGGTCATCAATATAAAGGACCAGGATTATGAGATGGCTTCCTACTTTCTTGGTATAAAGATTAGGATTAGAATGACATCTAGAGAATCCAATGTTAATAAGAAAGTTGTCCATTTTGGAATACCAAGCTCGGGGAGCTTTCTTAAGACCATAAAGAGATTTCTTAAGGGGGAAAACAAGGCTAGACTCATTCTGGACATAGTCAAGAGTTTGTTCCATGTAGATTTCGTATTTTAAATCTCCATGCAAGAAGGCGGATTTAACATCCATCTGATGGACCTCCCATTTATGTGAGGCAACAAGGGCAAGAACAAGGTGGATGAAATTCATTTTGGCTACAGTGGCAAAGGTTTCATTATAGTCAATTCCTTCAACTTGGAAAGATAATTTGGCAATTAACCGAGCTTTGTGTATTTCAACACTTCCATCTGATGCATACTTAGTTCTATAGACCCATTTATATCTGACAAGTTTTCTTCCTTTTGGAAGAGGTACAAGATCCCAAGTATCATTGGCCATTAAGGAATGATATTCTTCATTCATTTTTATATCCCAATCTGGATGACCTGAAGCTTTTGCAAATGTCTCTAGATCATGAGTCTCTGGAACTTGAGCCAAAAGAGAAGAGGCTCACTGGAACTATGAATGTGTTCGACGCTGATATGAAGGATCACCGACAAGATCACCAACTGCTTCTCGTGTTGAATGGACCCATATAAGAAGTTGTGGTGTTGGTGTTGGTTCAGGTTCAAAGGAATCATTTGGAGGAAGGTGAGGAGGTGAAGGTGGATTTTCATCCTCACTGTCATCATTTAAAGAAGAAACTAGAATAGGAACAGAATAAGGCACAAACGCCGAAGATGGCTCGTAGGCCAAAGAAGACACAATCGTCGAATTAGGCTCGTAGGCCAAGATATTTTCATCAAATTTAACATCTCTTCTAATAATAATTTCATTACAATGTGGTTGAATAAGTCTATAACCTTTGACATCTTCAGAATAACCAACAAATATACACTTCTCACTTTTAGGTTGCAATGCTTTCCTTTTCTCATCAGGAATGTGAGCCCATGTTATACTGCCAAATACACGGAAGTGACTTACATCTGGTTTAATTTTAGTCCAAGCTTCTTCCAGTGTTATATTTTTAAGAGCCTTTGTGGGAGTGCGATTTACTATGTAGTTTACACAGTTGATTGCTTCCGCCCAATAATTTAGACATAATCCCTTAGATTGGATCATACAATTAGCCATTTCTTTTAATGTGCGGTTATTTCTCTGAGCAACACCATTTTTTGTGGTGTATATGGAACAATGTGTTGCATTTGGATGCCCTATGTAGTGCAATAACTTGTAGTGTAGTGTAGTAATTTGATGTACATATTTCTTTTATACAAGGGCCTTGTAGGCCAAAAACTTGTCAAAAACTTCGCTCTTAAATTTTAAGAAGCAAACCCAAGTACGTCTAGAAAAGTCATCAATGAAAGTTATGAAATACTTACACCCAGAAAAAGAAGGAGAAGAAAGTGGACCACACAAATCACTGTGAACAAGTTGTAAAGGGCCCGAGGCGTGCTAAGATGCACGTTTGTCAAAACTGTCCCGATGATGTTTTCCAAGAACACAACCAGCACAAACACTATCTCTGCATGAAACAAGAGGAATACCAATCACCATCTATTGATTACATAGTTTTTGCAATGAGTGATAGTTTACTAGATGACCAAACCGCTCATGCAAAAGTTTTCTCAAGTCATCGGTATGAGAAACAAAAACTGATGAAAAAGATGATGACCTAAAGTTGTCAAACTTGTACAACCTGGTAATATCATCAACAATTCCAGTTGCAAGAACATGCTTAGGATCTTTTAGATCCTTGATTACAACTTGGTGAGGTGAAAAATCTACGGTTTTACCTTCACCTGATAATAGATAGTTGAAATGACTTGGAACACATAATAGATAATTGAAATGATCGTTTTCTACTTGAATTGTTCCAGATCCTTCAACACTAAGAGATCTATCACCACCAACAAATATTTTCTTGGTGTTACATTCATTTAGAGAATAAAATATGTCTCTATCCTTAGCCATATGCTAAGATGCTCCTGAATCAATAATCCACTCATCAGAAGAAGAATTAGAAGTTGTATTGAAGGGGAAACCAGAAGCAAAAAGTGCATGTCCATGAGAAGAAGAAGAAGAAGAAGAAGAAGTAGAATCAATACTGATGTTGTGCTTCTTCATCGCTTCTTCTAAAACTGCCATCTTCTTGAAACTTTTGGACTCATCATGACCATCTTTATCACAAAAGTTACAATGTTTATCAATCTTCTTAATTTTATATTTTTCTCCTTTGTCACCAATAGGAGCGAAAGTTGTCTGAGTGGGTTTGGGACCCTTATATTGCTTGTTGTTGTGGTGAGGATGTTGCTTCTTGGGATTCTTGGGTTTATATTTCTGATGAACGATCAAGGATTTGTTGGAGGTACTTGCAGTGCTGATCACTCCAAGTTGTACAAGCTTATCTTGCTCTCTAATCAAAGCATCACAAAAGTTCTCAAGACTGGGTTTTTTATAAGCTTCTCCTAGAGTCTCTTGCATGACATAAAAGGTAGATACAAACAAAAAATATGCACTACCTAGCTTAGAAAGAATAAGATAGATGCAATGATCTTTTTCTATCTTAATCTTACATTTTTCACATAAAGTTCTGAGTGTTTTAAACTTAGATAGATAGTCGGTACTTGATTTTCTAATTGTTGTGCTCGAATAATATTGTGTTTACCAAACATATATTCAATCTTGTCCCAAGCTTCTTTGGGTTAATCAATTGATTGAAGGTGGAACCTTAAATCAAGAGATATGGATATTCAAATTAATCCACGTGCTTTGTCATTGATATTATCCCATTTGAATTTCTTATTAGCATTAGTGGGTGTTGTTTCATTTCCCAAGGTAATCTAGTACAAGTCTTTACTTCTTAATAAATCCTCCATATAGGATTTCCATTGGAAGTAGTTGGTGTTGGTAAGCAAGAGATTACTTGTAGAAGCCATATTAAATATGCAGATAATATGGATTTAAAAATTGAAACTGATGATCTGGATGGAAAGATCTCGAAAAGTTAGGCGGTTTTAAAAAAAATGACACTGAAAACGGACTTCGGATGTGAGAGTTATGCCATTTAAAAAAAAACCATAAATGGTAACCAAAGGACCACGTGGTGGTGTAAGTTTCTTTATGAAGTGACCCATTTTTATAAAGAGAAGTGGGGATCACTTTTACAATGAAGTTACCTTATAAATGAAAAATTGCATGCAAAATAAATAACTCTAAAATAAAATATTAAATCTACTTATATTGATTCACTTTTATACTTGAAGTGAAATACACTTTACAATTTTGGCATGAACTTTTTCAAAAAATGTAACAAAAAAAGAGACTTGAACTCAAGACCTCTTACTTAATAAGACAACTTTTAACCAAATGGTCTAGCAAAACATATTGCATTGTTTAGGAAGAGCATTGAGGTTGTTGTTGACAAATTTTAACCAAATGGTCTAACAAAACATATTGTATTGTTTAGGAAGAGCATTCGGGGTGTTGTTGTTGTTGTTGTTGGAGAGAATGCTAAAAAAAAACTCTTTTCACACAAGAAAAACATTTCGCTTCTCAATGACAACAAGGGTTAGATCTCAGTTAGCTTACCTAGAAGATGCACCTTTTCCTATCTATTTCTGATTTGCTGAGATCGCATAGAGCGCGGGGAAAAGAGAATACACAGATTTGAAAGAGTAGCAACCTGGAAATAAATAATACAAAACCGAAATAAAACCAAAATGATACTCTGCAAAAATTTAAAAATGCGTATTCAGGCTTTATACCTTAGGATCTGACTGAAATGGCTGTATCTTGGGCAAACAAAAGCCTTTTCGAGTGAAAATAAAAGTGTTCCTGAATGAAACGAGTGCTCCGGATGCAATGGAATAGTCATCTCAGCCCATAAATGTATGAAAATGACAGAAAATGGATATGAGTAAACTCAGCTTCACGATGTCGATCTACAACAGGAGCAGGTCTTCAAACATGCTCTGATACCATGTTCGACAACACATGTATTCCAACAGAGGACGAACACCTTCAGTAACCACTCACACAACCAGATCAAAGATCAACACACCAATTTTTTGACGTGGTAAAACCCCTACGGGGAAACATCCATGGCCCCAACCAACGCGACCACTTGGAGCAGTTTTTTAATGCAAAAGAAAAATATTACAGAGATATTTTACAAGAGATTTTCTCACAATCTATCATCGTAAAATGACCCTCCATGCTCTTTAAATAGGGATCATGGACCAATCGGGTGTTAAGCCACAAATCAATGGTCGTTAAGATCGAGGATAATATGAACCGTCAAATCACTCTATGTTGGAAACATATCGTGACCGTCGGATTTCCTAACTACAAATGCATACCAAAGAAACACACTTTTACCTAATGACACATTAGACCAAGTAGATCTTAACTAACTCCTAAGTGTATGAATATCCTAACAAACAGAAGACATTGTGCAATTAGTTTATGCTTTTCCAAACCAAGCACTTGATTTTCATGATGCACTCGGTAAGAACACAAATTTAAAAGGAGCAGATGTAGAACATGTTTTGTCGTACATGGATCCTAATGTTTGCATTATTAATTTTGGTAATGAAACCAACAGGTTGGGGTTACTTAGATACTTACTTTGTCAATTGGGTTTAGTTTGGATGGTTGGGAAGAGATTGTTATCCTCCCCACCGAGGTTCATGTCCCATAAGTGATATGTCACGTTGTTAATGAATATATTATTGTAATGGGTTCGAGCCCTATTGTTGACCGACCTTGTGCCCTGAAGATTCTAGGATTTAGCCTGGGTACCATCCTCTAAATGAGGGGAAGTACTTCGGGGTTTTCCTTGGACTTTGTAACCTGGAAAAAAAAAGGTCGGGGTTACTTAAGGACAATGATTAAGAGTTGCTATAGAAGTGAAACTTAAAATAACCTTATCATGCTTTGAGGATGAATCATCTTAAAGAGGGTGGAAATGTTATGTACATATATATTAACAATAAAGTAATAGTAATATGAATAATATAACAATATATTTATAAATAATAAAGACAATAATAATAACTAGTCATGACTATTCAAATAGGCACTCATTGGATTATATGTATGAGTAGTCCCATTCAATGTAAAGAAGTGTCAAGTATTATTCTAGTACCACCGGTTGTAAAAGGAGATAACCCTCTATAAGTGGTTAAGCAAGTTTTCCCCTCAAAGTGGCATAATTCTCTTATCACTATAATTATTATATTCTATTATTGAATATTCATATTAATTGGATATTATATTTATTCTTGGTTATTAGGATCTTAACAAAGGTATTCATAAATGCACATCCTTAAAATTGATTTCAAATAAAGTTTAAAATTCTTAACAAAATGTACCTTTTCCTGAGAAGTTGCATATTATTCCAGTTGTGAATTTATTTTCTTGGGCATGTGCATGGGCTATGCATTTTCATCATTGTCAAATAGAGTGATTGAAGCCAATATGCACCCTAATAGAGGAAGCAAAGTCAAACTGATTCAACAAGCCCCTAACTCATATAACCTTAAGTAAACAATGAAACTTTTGCATAAGAACTCCATAAACTGTGGAATGATGAATTGCTTCAGAAGCTCAAAATTTATGTAGTAATTCTCTACAAAATCACTGGCACCAATGCTAATGACAATCCTTATAAACATGGATAGCTATTGCAGAATTTACATGGGTTGTTTCTCCCTTCCATATTGCAACCGTCATGTAGGAACATTTCACTTCCAAGCCCAACCTTGTTGGTTATTTGGTTAGACCTAGGGGTCTTGACACTTACTAAGGTAGTGGGTTCACTAAACTTTGAATTAATGTAATTTGGCATGTTTTAGTTGGGTTCTAGAAGGATAGGGTTTGTTTTCCCTATTTGAAGTGTAAAGGATTAATCAATCAATTAGTTAAGTATGGAAGATTTGATTGTAAAGCACAAGAGTGTTATTATAGTTGTTAGTTTCACAATGTTAGGGATTTGTTGAGGGGATGGAAGTTGAGCTTCCATGCTTAAGAATTGTAAGCCTATGGGCATAAAAAGGGAGTGGATGTGTATGTCGACACTGAGTGAGGAAATTGCGAGAGAGGTCGACTACGACTTGACAGTCCAATTAGTGGCCAATTGAATGTAAAATTAGGCCAATGTATTGAGAGGAGGTCGATTACTAAGAATTGAGCCTAAAGAGAGAGTTCCAAACTATGAGATCAAACAAAGAGAAGTTCTTACTATAATTTTATGTGCAGTAAGGGATTTAATAGAATTCTATAAATTTATCTAGCATTTCTGTGTTAATGTGAAATTGAATGTCTCTGTCATTGTTCTTGTATTGAGTGATTAAAGTCAAAGATCAGACTTTACAGAGTTGTGCGTAGATCATAGGGTTGACATCGTGGAAGAAAACCTTTGTGGATGGAAATGGAACAAAAACCGTTAGATCCCTATCGGGATTCATATCGATCGTTGGATTGAAAGTCTATTGTGTAAGAAGCAGGACTAAGAGACAATCTCGATCATTGATCACATATGGATCAATGATCTATATCGTTTTGTATTGTAAATATTCAAGAACCATCGATCAATGGGAGATCAATTTAAATGGTCTGATGATGGTGATCTTCAGGTTCCAGCTGGCACACGGTTTGCGTTGAATTAGATTAAGAGAAATCAATGATTTATAATAAGACCATGAGATCAACGACGACCGATTCCTTTTATATTGACTGTTGATCATTTCATTGATCAACGAACAAGATCATTTCGTCCATTAGATCGGGCAAGGAAGGAGCAAGTTTCAAAGTATTTGGGTAGTTCGATGGTCTGCCAATCAGTAAGAGCTTAGATAATTAACCCTTGGTCCCATCATGTGGTTGCATGTGGATGAGAAATTGGAGTTTAAATGATTAAGGGGATAAGTGTGGGGTTTTGAGCACTTGGTTGCATAGAAGATTTGTGCCAAGGTTTGAGTGCTACGAGATAAGCACTGAGAGGACTGGTGCGTGAATAGAGTGTTACAAAGATCTATTAAAGGAGGGAATTTTGGGTCTTTATAAGAGTTAAGAACATCTCGATATATAAGGGCTAGGCTGAGTTTCATATCATAACCATGCACCTGTGGGTACTAAGATCCCCGAGGGGGTTTCCATCAATTGGTATCAAAGCCAGTGAATGCTCTTTGGGAATTTTGTAAAGGATACAAAGAAAGGAACAACCAAAAAAATAAATTGCAGCAATACATGTTTGAATGAGTTTGGACAAGAGATAGTTGGTTATTTGTTTTCAACTTATTTGAAATGGTTGATTACAGGAAGCAGTGTTGTAAGTTATTACAACAGGAGGAATGCAATAGAGACCAAAGGGATTTCTTGAAGACTGTGGCAAGGAACTTGTTCCAGCTGAAGGTTGGAAGGAAGGAGGACAAGTGAAATTCTCAGAGAAGAGGTGAGTGCAGAAGCCAAAAGAGAAAGGAATGCTTAGAAGGAGGTTCTAGAGGAGAGAACCATAAGAATACCAAAAGGATAGGCTATGGGAAATCTTAGTGAGGTATTGGTTAATAAGTCAAATTGTTACATAGGCTTGACTGTAGCTCACAATGAGAAAAGAGAAGCTCATAAAGGAAATAAGACAATGACTACTAATAGTCATAGCAAGGGTTCTAGGGTAAGCCACAAAATAATGAGTGATGAGGATCTTGAAAGAGATATAACTGTGATGAAGGAACATCTTAGTTTGCTAATGGAACTGCAATAGAAAGGTGAGAAAGACCAAGGATGAAGATGGAGTCTACAAAAGAAGGCAAAGTGTCATATGTTGCAAGAAAAAATGAAGAATAGGTTGAATGTTTCACTGAAGGAAGAGAAACCCAGAGCAACTGAGTATGAAGAGGAAGTTCACTACTATGAACCTGAACAAGGACCAATCCTTGGTGAAGGTGATGATGCTAAAGAAATACTTATTGAGTGTCTCCTAGACTATGTGGATCAACATGAGGATGTGCTGGTAGGGGAACCAAATGAGGCCAAGGAGCCTTATGCTTTTGAATCTGACATTTTGTGTATGTTTTCAAGTGTCGAAGAAAGTCAAGGAAAACATAATCAAAGATCTATCATAATGAAGGAAGAGACAACATTGTATCATGAAGATGATCAATGCCTAGATCAATTTTTCTTAAGTGATGCAAGTATGGAAGAGCAGTTGCAAGAACCTGTTATTGTAGTGAGCAATGAAGAGTCAACTTATGAAGTCAACCAAGGAAAGAATTCAGAAACTGAAGGACAATATTAAGATACAATGCTGACATATTTTGAAACATATCTAAGGATGTTGGAAGATTTGTTGATCAATACAAATATTGATAAAGAGAACTGCATGACAATTGCAGGTACGAAAATGGAAGGAATGCTCAAGGCATCAACTGAAGAAGAAGATATTTTTTCTTTTCCAACAAATTATTTGTTTGAGGATGTAGAAAATGTAGAATTTTCTGAAGGAAATGAAGATGATAGTAAGAATTCTAAAGATATAAAGAAGCAAATGAATTGGGATATGAAACTGAATGTCTCAAACACCTAGATGGAGACATGGAAGAGGATAAATGCAACAGTCAACCAATGAACAACGTCAAGTTTACAACAACATGTACCAACAAGGAGACAGATTGGACATGGAGATTGATGAGATTAGGGTGTTGATGATGAAAGTGTCTCATAGGAAGCATACCGAAGTAAGAAGGATAATCAACAACATATTACAGTTGACAGTGCAAGTTTGCATCAACAAATCAAGTGGACAATTGCAACATAAAATTTGGAGGCATGGAGAATTGAAAACACCAATAATGCAGAGATAAGACAAAAATGTAGGAAAACAACAACAACATAAGGTATGGGATCCATGAGGACTTCAATAAATGAAGACTCATGATCAGGGGATCATGAACAATTTTAACCTTGGGAGTCTGATGCATGAGCATTTCACTTCCAAACCTAAACTTGTTTGTTAGACCTAGGGGTCTTGAAATTTACTAAGGGAGTGGGTTCCTTGACCTTTGAATTAATGTAATTTGGCATGGTTTAGTTGGGTTCTAGAAGGATAGGGTTTGTTTTCCCTATTTGAAGTGTAAAGGCTTAATCAAACAATTAGTTAAGTATGGAAGATTTGATTGTAAAGCACGAGAGTGATATTATAGTTGTTAGTTGCACAATGTTAGGGATTTGTTGAGGAGTTGGAAGTTGAGCTTCCATCCTTAAGAACTGTAAGCCTACAAGCATAAAAAAAGAGTGGATGTGTGTGTTGAGACAGAGTGAGGAAATTGAGAGAGAGGTAAAGTACGATCGACATGCCAATTAGTGGCCAATTGAATGTAAAATTAGGCCAATGTATTGAGAGGAGGTCGATTACTGAGAATCAAGCCTAAAGAGAGAAATCCAAACTATGAGATCGGATAGAGAGAAGCTCTGACTATAATTTTATGTGTAGTAAGGGATTTAATAGAATTTTGGAAAGTTATGTTGCGTTTCAGTGTTAATGTGAAATTGAATGTCTCTATAATTTTTCTTGTATTCAGTGATTAAAGTCTGAGATCAGACTTTCCAGAGTTTTGTGTAGAACGTAGGGTTGGCATCATGGAAGAAAACCATTGTGGACAAAAAAGGAACATAAACCGTCAGATCCCTATCGGGATTCATATCGATTGTTGGATTGAAAGTCCATTCATCAGAAGATTGAAGGTGCTCAATATTCAACATATCGGATTGGACAAGGTGGATAGAAAGCGCAAAAGGAAGCCTGATGATCCGATCCGACATACGTCATCCCAACGTATACATCCACTCAGAAAGAGACACGTGGCAACCTAGTCAACATAGACACGTGGAGATTCCATGTCAGTGGGTCCACGTGGTTTAGTGTCACGTCATACCAGAGCGGCTCTTAGTAATGTGTGGAAGTTGAAGCCTTCCGGTGGTCCGGTGATGATGAATGTCAGGTTCCAGGATGCCCACAGTTTGCATTGAATTAGATTAAGAGAAATCAATGGTTTGGTGCAACATACAAATCACTGTGTGATGTTTTTTCTGACAAAGGGCCTACATTTTAATCTATAATCAATGTGCTCCAAGGTTTCTTCATTCTGCAACTACAAATGCTCCACATGGCTAGGGTGTGTGGCTCATAGATCTATGTGAAGATGCGTGTGAGCTATATGATTAGTTGCTCCATTTCTTCTAGCCATGCGACAAGGACAATTAATTACGCCGAAAGGCGTACACCTATTGACAATGGGCACAATTAATGATCTTTTAACCTTATTTAACCTTAAACCCTAATCTGATGGCTATGCATTGAAGATGCTGGCATATTCTTAGTCGTCCTCCAAAATCAATAGGTCAGATTTATTGTTCATAACTTTCTTGCATTTATCAAGGCATCCGTTAACATGTTTACTTTTTAACATTTACCTAATCACATTAAAAAATTACTGTAAGGATATACAATTGCCACGTTTAAATGATTAAGTAGGATTAAACAATACAACAAAATGTTTCATATTACCACAGACGGATTACGAATTACCACAGACATTTTATATTGAAGACACGCATTCTCAGCCAATACCTTTCGGTGTTCTCAGCCGCGAATTAGCAGCTGTGCTAGTCTATAATCAGTTGACAATATTGATAGAAAATAAACTACTCTATTTCCCATCAAGTGACGCTAGGGGTATTGATGAAATCATAAAGGTGAATCACTAAGACCAATAGTTATGACATCATAAAGGTGAAGCACTGAGACCAATAGTTTCATTTTCATGAGCATGGAAAGAGGTTTTCTGATTTAATAGCTCTTGGTTTGGCTCCCAATGGCCCATTAATGTTAGAAAATGTTAAACAAGCCTTTCAAATGTCTCCTTTAAAATGGAATTTGGGATCCTTCAAAGCTGATAGCCATGGAAAAATTCAAACGTTGTGGTGTTGCATACAAATCATTATGTGATGCTTTCTTGATGTAAATTATAGGATAACTTAAATAATAAAGCATTGATTAAGCTACATGAGTATATAAAATGAAGCAAACAATAAAGAGGTTGTGAATTTTTTTTTTATATTGAACATATGATTGTATTTATGTAAATGATTTATATATTAATATGTGAAAGAGAATGCAAAAATGAGAAGATGCTACACTTTTAAGATATATTTTTCATATCACATTTTATACATAGAAATACACATTGATTACAAACTATCCTTTAGGTTTCCAAAGTTTGTTTGGTTTTATAACTCTTCATGATTGTTCATCTCATAGTGCGTCGCATATTGTTGTCGGTGCGTATGTGTAATAGTCCATGTGAGGGTTAACATTCTCCGCCCATGCATAGAGTCTTAAGGTGGATGCGTGCCACCAACTTGCTGAAGTCATGACTTTCCAACTATAACTCATAAAGTGATCCCTCAAATATGCATTAGAAATCTCGGAACAAGCTCTACAATGTGAAGAGGCCTAGAACCTTGTTCATGGACTATTGGTCCCAAAACAAACTACTTTGAAAATACCAAAAGTTGCAAATTTCATTTTTTGGCTCAAAATTGCTAAAGTTGAGATTTGTTGAATCTTGTCCTAAATGGTTATCTATATCATTGTGTGTATATATTATTTAGGAAAAAACTTTGATATAAAATTTATTTTATTTTTTAATTAAAAATCATAGGCAAACTAATATAAAACTAGTATAGATTTATCTTAACTTTTAACTTGGATTTATTGGAAGTGGAGAGGGATCAAAATATTTGAGGTACAAACCTACTTAAATAAGTTTTGAGTATGCAAAAGCATTGATATTTTAACCTTTAGGATTTTAATTTATCTCATTGTTTAATGAATATAGGTTTGAAATAACTTAGTGGGTTAGCTCAATTGGTTTGAACTGGTCATTTTCAAGGCGAAGATCGTTGAGAGATCATGGCTTCAAGTTCGATAGAAACCATTTGGGTTAGGTATACATGGTGTATTCCAACGACATTTATCCTAAACACCATTCAAAAAATGTGAGGAAACACTTGGAAGATTTCCCTGAAAAAGTTTTCCATGGAAGTAATATGGACAATATGAAGTTGAAATGAATCAATGCTAGTTTTTAAAGTGCATATATTTAAATATACGTATTTAATCTTATTGATCTTTAATGAATGCTCATTACTAAGCCTATTCTATAGATTATTTGGTAATTGGCCTTATGATAGCTTTCTAACACCATTTTCATTATTATTTAGTTGAAATGATACACTTTCTTACCTTCCTTTGGTATTAATTTTCAGTAGTGAACGGATAATTACATCAATAGGACTGATGTGTGCTATATAATCGAAGATGAATGAGATGTCTCACATGTAATATTCAATAATACTACTAAACTAAAATGAAAATAAATTGATGGTTCACCTTTGATATCAATCAAAAAGAGAAAAATAAAATCAAAGAAAACTAGCATATTATATTCACTTAGCTCCCCACGTGGAGTGTTAGGGACGTGTCTCGCATGTGCAAACGACTAGTAAGGGCTAGAGTTGGTGCATGTGGAAGGGATATAATAGAAAGGGGACAAGTAGTAGATCCATCATAGCTCGATCCATGGGTAGAATGCCCATGTTATCAATGTAAAAAGTGAGCATGATGTTGCCATTAACTCTATAAGTAATGGGTGCAGTAGGTTTTAATGTTTGTTTCGTTACCAAATGAGGTTTTAGAATGAATATCGAGATTCATAACAAACAATGATACAAACTTTGGATGTTAACTTGGGTTTTAGAGATGGCATACATTTTCCAAGGCACATCCACGAGGGCAGGCACCGTGGCTGCTTATATGGAACCGTGGAAGGGGACTTGTTGAGGCTACCCTTGTAAGTGGAATAATCTAGCACTAATGGGGGGCGATACCTCTTGAGGTAGGAAGAATGTTCCACCTTCGGTTGCTATAACAGTGATATACAAGAATAGATTCTTAGACATAGTCAAAAATAAGGTGGAAGCTATGGAAACCATGGTTCAGTTGAAACATGTCTATACTTCAAATGAAAAGATTGATGAAGAAATTGGACCTTGGATTATTTATAATGATTTTTTTAGAATCATAGAGATTGGGTACTCTAAAAAAGTGGACCTACATTGGCATAGAAAATAACTCATAGCTCGTGCAATGGGAGGCAGAGGTGTTATAGAAAAATTTTCCTCACCCCATGCAACTTGGTTGGATGTCATTTCCATTTCCCTATGCAAACTTGAAGTCCCCTTTTGTACTTCCCAGAGCCAAAAATCACATTTTTCCACATATACGCGCCTTATCAGTTAGACAACATGTGTATACGCAGGTTGCACCACTACAACCCTTGTACATTGGGTTTGGTGCTCAAAATAAAAAATTGTGTCAGGTTTCCATTTCACGTCATGAGATCCATGATCCTTGACCTTCCATATATTGGAAACGTTCCGACTCGGCCCTTCAGTGCCACTTGAAGGCTATAAATTAAGCCATATCCAAGTTGTGGAGGAGAGAATTCAACTTTTGAGAGAAAATATACTCTGGATAAATTTTCACTTCACATTGAGTCTGCATCCCTTTATCCTTTAAAGTCTGAACTCATTGTTCAACCCCCAAGCTCTTGCTTCTTTGATGGAGAATCTCATTGTCTCCTTTATATGAGCTTGCCTTTGGTGGAGGATTGCAATGGTGGAAGCCCAGCTGGAAGAGACTTAGTTTCTCGGTTCTGAGATGTGCCGACACAAAAGTTTGTCACCTATCTACTTCTGTTGATTATTTTAATAGAAATACTATTTTCTCATCCAATTGATATCTTACAAATATTTGAATTATTATTCCATGGGCGTATTTGTCATGAATATTAATGGATATTCTATTTTATATGCTAACATTATATATTATCACCATATGATTGCGTATCTTGGTTGTTGAGGACAAGTTGCATGTATAAATATTTGAGTTGCATGCTCAACGGTGGTCTTCATCGAACATCTAGACGAGGTAGGCTCTTGATCTTGACTTGTTATCATTTCATTTATATAGCATACTTGGGATTAGAGTTGATTTCTGCAGTCATTCTGTCTGTTGTGGTTTACCCAATGCCATAGAGAGATTTTCCTTGTAACAAGAGGGAATTGAATCAATAAGTTTTTAAGCATGTTGGACCAACTAGACAACAAGTATGAAAGTCTTATTAATGCCATCTGGGGATTTGAAGCTGGAATTGGGGACACTCGGAGAAGAGGGGAAGAGGTAGAGGAAAGAGAAGAAGAACAAGGAACAAAGAGGGGAGCTGAAGAGGCTGTTGTTAAAGTAGAAACTCCAAAAGATGCAGTTTGGACCCATAAGAGAGATGTCAATCCACTACTGCCAATATATATGGACTTAGACTCTCAAGAATGATCTCCAATACACTCGTGTCCTTCTATTTATGTTTATTCCATGTTTTATTCATTATTTTGATTTAGGCCCCTAAGGGTATTTGCTGATGTCTAGGTATAATTTTATAATTTCCAATTTTCAAACCAAAAAAATTCCACATAGTGGGAGGGACATAGAACTGGACAAATGCATATATTTTTTGATAATTGAGGTGCAATCTCACTTGGATACTTCCCACAGTTCAATGTATTTGTATTTTCTCCTTTATATATTTAATATACAAGTAACTAACTTACCAAAAAAACTCAAATTCTTTTAACAATGTGTGTATGTGTACTTAATTTTATTTATTTATTTTTTATACTTAATGATGAGCCCTAGAATTACCTTGTTTTTATCATCTTTCTATGGCTATTTATATTATATAAACCCTAAGCCCTACCACCCTTGAGCATAATATCTATCAAATTGACCAATTTTGTAGCATTTTATAGCTTATTAATTAATTACTTTCAATTTGTTAATTTGGTAGTGTTTAATTGTATTTTGTGACGAAATGTAAGAGTTTTCTGTATATTTTAACCTTGTACAATATCTACTACAAACAAATATTCAGTAAAAGAACATAAAATATACAAACATTACA
>ML820160.1:11471-49138 GCA_009831015.1 Picea engelmannii
TATCTACAGAAAGAATCAAAGCATCTTGTAACACATCACATGTTACATTTGCTTCCTGATTTCTCTCATGTTGTCCATCTCTTTGTTTCTTTGGAGCTCTGCAGTCTTTCTTCAGATGTCCTTTCTTCCCACAATTCCAGCACCCTATCTTTCCAAGTCTGGATTTGGATCTGCCCTTCCTAGAATTCTCACGGTTCCCAGAGCCCTTTCCTCTATCCTTTTGTCTTCCCCTGTTCTCCATGTTCAACGCATTACCTGATGTCTCACCTATGCTTTTCCATCGCATTTCCTCACTAAGGATAACACCAACAACATCATCAAATTTTAAAGTATTTGAACCAGAGATAGAGTTACTTACAGCCATGACCAAACCATTCCATTTTTCTTGCAATGAGCACAAGATTAGAAGAGCCCTAACCTCATCATTAAAGTCCACTTTTACGAAACTTAGTTGATTAGTAACCATATTAAATTCATTTAAATGATCTGCAACAAACCCACCTTCTGACATCTTCATATTAAATAATCTCTTCATTAGAAATACCTTATTGGAGGCCGAGGGATTTTCATACAATTTAGCCAATGCGTCCATCATATCCTTCGTTGTCTTTTCTTTCGAAATATTGAAAGCCACTAACGTTGCCAAGCTCAGTTGTATCCTTCCTAGAGCCTTTCTGTCAAGAATCTCCCATTCTTCGTCCTTCATGGTCGTCGGCTTATTTGCTACTCCGCCCAATGGTAGGAATAGATCCTTCTGTTATAAATAATCTTCCATCTGCATCTTCCATAACTGCTAGTTTTCGCCGTTAAATTTCTCGACCCTAAACTTTCCATGTTCCGACATTGCTCCCATTCGAACCAGGAACCCTCTTTTCCTGCGAGTTACCTTTCGCTCTGAAACCAATTGTTAGAAAAGCAGGACCGCAGATCAATAAAATAAACAAATGCGGAAACAAAACACAGAAGATACACAATACAATAGAGACACAGATTTACATGGTTCACCCAGTGTGGGCTACGTCCACCAGAGAAATTGTCAGGTCCTTCCTTTATTATTAACCAGCAAATGGAGGGATACAACATACAACAAAACCTGTTGTAACTTCCTCTTCTTTCTCTCACAGTCTCCTCTCTCATAATACAATACTCGCCATAATGCATAGCCACAATACATTTCCCTCATAACAGAGGGTTGCCTTCTAAGGCAAAAACCCTAACATAATTTCTACCGTTAGATCTGCTACCCCCGAACCCCCCAGTCGGGGGGATAGGCCCCCCGGACCCTGCAGAGGGGGTTACCCCCCCTCTGCACTCCCCCGTGTGGAAGAGTGTACATACTTCTGAGGTGTAAAGTCTTCATGGGGTATAAACATGGCTGAAAGCAAGGACCTCTGAATCAGTAACATAATCAGGCTCCAAAACCAACACTTTCATGATGCCTGACATTACTCTTTGAGCCTTAAGTTTAATCTCAGGATGAACATCTTTTTGGCGCCCTTGTCGGGGACGAAGAAACGAAGTTATTTTTCCCTGGGAAAACAAGAAGGTAAGATTCTATCTTTGATAGTGAACAAATATTGAATACACAAGTAAGGCTTATTTTTATCTTTCACTTGGCGACTCCACCTAGATAAAACTGGCATTTGGTCGAAAGAATCCAGACGATAAGTAGACCACACCAGTATCAGATCCCGAAAGGTTGTTGAAACCAAAAGGATACCTCAAATCGACTACTACATCAGCAGGTAAGATATACCAACCCAAAGTTACACAAGTTAATGCTAAGGTTCTAATTGAAGATCTAACCCCTGAAGTGAGTTTTAAAAAAGTACCCTCTACGGAGGCATCAATTAGTAAACCTGAGGCAAAGCTTGAGAATCTAGAGGTAATCGTACCCAAAATAAAGATTGAGATTGACTCGATTGATACTCCTAAGGTCAGAACAAAAGATCCCTCTCTATACCCGCTGTCGTTAATACTCTGTCAACCTCACCCTTGCCCAAGGTAAAAGCTTCAGTTCTCCGAAACCCTAAAGAGCATATTTTATACCCTGATTCGTCCCCTATCGGTTCACCTATTTATACATCTTGTAAGTCTGAGGAAACCAACTCACTTTTCCCTTTTCCTCCTCTTCTAGATTTTTTGTCTCCTAACGACCTTTTTCTGGAATTTCCTTCACCGCATCCCGAAGAAGTTGAATGGTCATCACTTTGGTCCCTCGAAGTTTTTGAAAACCCTTTTTTTTCGCAAAGTCCATCCCCTAGACTTCCAATGGTTGTTGTTGGAGGAGGTGGTGTCGGAGGTGGAGGAGCAGGTGGACAAGGTCAAGGACAACCCCCAACCCCTGGAATTTTTGCCAAGGTAGCGGCCAGATACGCTCCCTTGGTCCTCCCTGCAGTCCTTCATGATTTCCCCGAGAATTATATGAAGAACTTACCAAAATTTATGGGAGAAGGAGATTTAACCGCAATAGAGCACATAGCCTTTTTCGATCAGTTTGTAGATATACTTGGCATTGAGCATGAAGATGTTTACTCAAGGATTCTAGTACAAACCTTCGAAGGACAAGTAAGAACCTGGTTTTGGGGACTCCCAGTAGGATCCCTACGGTCATATGATGATCTAGAAAATGATTTTTTAAGATAGTGGGGAGAAAAGAAAGACCATCTCTATTATTTGACTGAATTTGGGGCTTTAAGAAAAAGGAATTCTGAGTCAGTTCTTGAATTTACTCAGAGGTTCAACAAACTATACCATAAGATCCCAGCCGAAGTTAAACCCTCTCAACCTGCGGTAAAGGTAACTTTCGCAGGGGATTTTGAACCCGACTTTGCCCTACTCTTAAAAGAAAGAAGATCTGCCACTTTGGCAGGAATGCAAGATGATGCCATAGAAATCAAACCAAATATGATGGAATCCGGTAAATTAAAAGCCAAGGTTGAGATAGGAACCAAAGAACCTAAATGTTTTAGGGAACAAGCAGGACCCTCCGGATCTGGGATGTCTGCAGAAGAAAAAATGGATGAGATGGCTAAGATAATCCAAGATTTGTAAAACAATATATCTAGAATGGAATTAGATCAAGCCAAACCTGATCCATTCGCTAGAAATCAGTTCAGGAGAAATCTTAACCCCCAGATACAACAGAGACGAGTGAAAAACGAAGATAAGAAAATCCAAGCTCCGTTTAAAACGGAAAATTTTATGCAAAGGGATGATATGCAAAATTATGAGGGGTTAGAAGATGATCTAAACAACCTTAGTGATGAAGACCGGGAGCCTCATTTAACTAGATAGGATTATGAAAAGTCTCTAGACCTAGAACCCATGTTTAATAATGAGGAAAGTATAAATAATCTGGGAGAATTTGCATATCAAGGACTCGCCGACTCCATAATGGTCGAACTCCAACATAAGTACAATTTAAGGCCCAAAGAAACAAATCCTACAAACTTTCCACCGAAAAAGATTTTATCGAGAAATAAAGCGAATGAGGCAGTTGTTACTAAACCGCTAGTTGAAACACAAGTTGCACGAACAAAAACAGTTGAAACAAGAGAAACACAAACTAAGAAAATAAAGAATATTGAAGCACAAGCTCCACCCATAGAAATCGAAAAAACAACTGGACGTTTCAGTTTAGAAAATGAACTAAATAAAATTAAAATCTCCATGTCCCTGGTTGAGCTTGCCAAGAATCCAATTTATAAAAAATAGATTGCTAAAATGATAAATTTTTCTGATGTTGAATGTCACGCAAATGTTATCAATCTTCAAGATGAAAGACCTATGATTATGGTTGGTCCGCACATCGAAAATACTAAGGATTATGTTGCTCTGTTTTATATTACATTAACTATGCATGACCACTTACTCCACAACTGCATGTTAGATTATGGGGCCTCTCATAATTTAATGCCTAAAACTATCATGGAAAAATTGGACCTCGAAATTACTAAACCTTATCAAGACTTATACTTGTTCGATTCCAAAAAAGTTAAGTGTTTTGGCATGATCAAAGATTTGGTAGTAAATCTTGCACAGGTCCCTGTAAAAAGTATCCTTATGGATGTAGTCGTTGTCGACGTCCCTTCCAAGTATGGCATGCTTCTATCCAGGTCTTGGGGCGCAAAATTAGGAGGATCACTTCAACTGGACATGACTTACGCTACGATCCTAATTTTCGATGGACAATTTACTTGACTGTACAGAGAAACTAGACTGACATATACTGTAAGTGACCCCCAAAACCCAAACAATTACCTAGTCTATGTTGTTGATTAGGATTTGGGAAATTGTATATTATCAATAGATGATGATTTTGAAGAATGTACAAAAGAAGAAAATAAAAAAATAGAAAAAACAAAGAAAAGTGTAAATAGTAGAGAAGGAGTATGGAAAATGTTTTTTGATCGTGCTTCGTCTTGCGAAGGGGCAGGGGCTGGAGTGTTATTTGTAGCGCC
The DNA here is from genome assembly GCA_009831015.1 of Picea engelmannii. NCBI lineage: Eukaryota > Viridiplantae > Streptophyta > Pinopsida > Pinales > Pinaceae > Picea > Picea engelmannii. Next base: position 15,935 of record ML820160.1, read on the forward strand.
ATGAGATGAGTACGTTATCCCCTTTTCATACAGATTACAGTGGGAGATTAATTATACAAATAATGTATGTGGGTATGAAGCTCTAGTCTTAGGATTAGAGGCTGCCAGAAAGTTAAAATTGAACATTTAATAGTTTATGGTGATGCAGAGCTTATTGTGAAACAAATAAAGCAGCAATATCAAGCTAAACATCCAAGGATAAGGTCATATAGAAATTGCGCCTGGGATTTGATAGAGAATTTCTTCTCGTCCTTTAACATTCACTACAGTCCCAGAATGGAAAATCAGCAGGCAGACTCTTTATCCAAAGAAGTTGCGACGTTTGTACCACCTATTGTCCTAAAACTAAAGTATCATATTGAAATGAGACACAAACCTTTGATCCCAAATAATTTTCAACACTGGCAAGTCTTTGAGGACGACGAACAAATCAAACAGTTCCTTGAAATGGTCAACGAGTTTTTTGAGACTCATATAGATCAAGAAAATCAGAACGATCCTATATGGGTCATGCAGGAAGGTGAAGATCCTGAAAAGTTCTAGGATAAGATCGCAAATCACCGAATGCTTGTGCTTAAGAACAATCAGATCCCCAAAGGTCTGATACCCTTAGAGAGATTATTTGACCAAGATGACATACCCTTAAAATCTACCTTACGACCTCAGCCTGAAGAGGTTGAAGACTGTAATATAGGAACTAAAGAGGATCCTAAACTGGTCAAGATATCTAAATACCTTCCAGCCCAAATAAAAAATAAGTACGTCGAGTTGCTTAAATAGTATAAAGACATCTTTGCATGGTCCTATGACGATCTAAAAACTTACGATACCTCTGTAATTGAATATAAGATTTCTTTGAAGCATGGTATCAAACCTTTCAGGCAGAAGCTGAGACAGATAAATCCTATCCTCTTGCCAGTGATAGAAAGGGAAGTCGAGAAGCTTCTCGACGTAAAGATTATCGTTCCACTCAGGTATTCAGAATGGGTAGCAAATTTGGTACCCGTCGGGAAGAAAAGTGGAGAAATAAGGCTTTGTGTAGATTTCAAGAATTTAAACCGATCATCTTTCAAAGACAACTACCCACTGCCAAAAATGGATCATGTCCTAGAAAAAGTAGTTGGAGCTAACAGAATGTCTATGATTGATGGTTTTTCCAGATACAACCAAATTGTTGTCCATGAAGACGACAAAGAAAAGACTGCATTTACCACTCCGTGGGGAACTTTCATGTACGATAAAATGTCATTCGGTTTGATGAATGTTGTGGCTACTTTCCAAAGAGTGATGGATATAGCTTTCATCGGTGAGAGACAAATTTGTTTTTATTTACTTAGATGATCTAACTGTCTTCTTCAATTCTGATGCAGAACATCTGGTTCATCTCAAACAAACCTTCGAGAAATGCAGAAAATTTGGTTTATCTCTTAACCCTAAGAAGTCACATTTTTCTATGCAAGAAGGCAAGCTTCTGGGTCATATAGTTTCGAAGGATGGAATCAAGGTCAACCCTAATTGATTCGAGGTTATTGACAAGATAAACATTCCTAGAAATAAGAAGAAATTCAGTCTTTCCTAGGGAAGATAAATTTTTTGAGAAGATTTATCCCTAACTTCGTTGAAATTGTCAAACTAATTACATATATGTTGAATAAAGACAATGAAGTGAAATGGACCGCCGAAGCTAAAGCATCATTCGAGCGGGTTAAGAAAGCTATAAGCGAAGTGCCAGTGTTAGCTAGTCCAGACTATACTAAGGAATTCATGATCTTTTCTTTCACATCTGAACATACTATCGCATCGGTACTCCTGCAAAAGAACGAGGAAGGTTTCGAGCAGTCGATAGCCTTTTTCAGTAAAAGTCTCAAGGACGCTGAATTAAAATATGATATACTGGAAAAACAAGCTTACACAATGGTGAAAGCTCTCAAAGCTTTCAGGACATATGTACTGCATTCCAAAATAATTGCTTATGTGCCAACAAGCGTTGTCAAAGATATCTTGGTACAACCGGACAATGATGGTAAGAGAGGTTGGTGGTTAGCTAAAATTCAAGAGTTCGATCTAGAAGTAAAACCAACCAAGCTAGTCAAAGGTCAGGGCCTAGTGAAATTGTTGGCAGAATCAAATTTCAGGGCACTCGGGATAAACCACCTGGAATCACATAGATATATTCAAGATATAGAGGAACTTGATGATCAAACCCCTACAGTCCAGATTGAAGATAAATTTTCTTCCTTTGATTGGTATCATTATATTGTTTCATACCTCCTTACCCTTCAGTGCTCGAGTGACATGACTCCATCCAAAGCGAGAACGTTGAAGCTACACGCATTTAAATATTGTATTATTGAAGGCCAATTGTACTGGAAAAACCCTCTAGGTTTCTTGTTATGTTGTTTAACAGAACCTGAAACAGAGAATGTCATAAATGAATTTCACAAAGAAGTGTGTGGATGACATCACGCCTGGAGGGCAATGGCCTACAAGATTTTAAGAGATGGATATTATTGGCCAAAGTTATTTACTGATGTGAATACCAAGGCCAGAGCCTGCAATCCTTGCCAAATGTTCTCTGGTAAGAAAAAGCTCCCTACACTACCTTTAATCCCAGCCACAGTAGAAGCTCCCTTTCAACAATGGGGTCTGGACTTCATCGGAGAAATCCATCCACAGTCAAGCACCCAACATAAATGGATTTTAACCGCTATCGATTACTTCATGAAATGGGTAGAGGTTATTCCAACTCAGAGTGCCACATATTCGGTAGTTATAAACTTCTTGGAAGAGAACATCCTATCGAGATTTGGTTGCCCTTGAAAAATAGTCATGGACAACGCCCAAGCTTTCAAATCTATGGAAATGGTAATTTTTTGTCAAAAATATAACATTGTGCTAGGACATTCTACAACCTATTATCCTCAAGGAAATGGGTTGGTTGAATCATCCAACAAGAGCTTGATGAATATAATAAAAAAGTGTTGACGGAAAATAAGAAGGCTTGGCACGTTCACCTGAAATACGCCTTATGGGCGAACCGAATCGGCGGCATGAAATCAATAGGTATGTCCCCTTTTCAAATGGTTTATGGTACTGACATTGTCCTTCCTATCAATCTCGCTCTTCCTGTGATGAAGTTGTGGTAAGACGCAAAAGAGGAGCCAAATGATGTTACGAGGAGGATAAACCAAATAATCGACGTCCAGCAAAACAAGGTCGAAGTAGATGACAAACTTCAAAAGTACCAAGATAAAATGAAATCCCTCTTCGATAAAAAAACTAAAGACATGGAGTTTCTTCCTGGTGATCTAGTTTTAAAATAGGATGCTAGAAAAGAAGATGCAGGAAAACACAAAAAGTTCGATCATCTCTGGTTCGGACCATTCAGGATTGCAGCTACAGAGGGAAAAAATTCCTTCCTACTGAAAAATCTCGACGGAAAAACTTTTGAAGCCCCTATTAACAAGCGTTATCTAAAACATTTTATGCAATAATCATGTTTTACATTACCATTGTATATACCGGTTTGGGTTTCTCGTTTCAATTTGCAATTTCATTTTCTTTCGTAGATTATCTAAATTTTACTTTTTCGTTGTAAATAAACCAAGTCCTATTCGATATCATAAAAGCAAAATATAAAATATTTGTACTGCATATCATTTCTATTCTACGGAATTTTCTGACTTTTCCCATTTTGTTCCTGTGCATAATACTTACTATCAGATGAGAAATGAGAAGGTATCGGAATCCAACGCTCAATTTCCAAAACATTTGTTTTCCCTCAAAACAGGTGATGAATTAATAATTGGTTTGATTGAAAATATAAATGAAATACGAGGTATGAACTCCTATACTTATTATTCAAGCCAAAAGTCTAAGGAAATCTTATCGGATATAAACGAGATTCCACTCATAGTCACCTGATCAAGGATCATAAAAGTATAAATCTGCAGATTAATTCTGAAGCCTTATCTGAATCAATTGAAAGTAAAATGAAAATGAAATAAAAAGAGAAGAAAATAAGAATAAAAAAAAGAGAAGCTTGATAATCAAGAAGTGAACTTGGCTGGAAATGAGATTCTTTTGCGTCAAACCCTCTGAGTCCTTGTTCTATTTATTTATTCCTATCCTTGATCCAGGTGGATATCGGTGGCCACCCACCTTTTCCAAATGGCTCAAAACGGAGTTCTGGCAATTTTGGCAATTTACTATTTTTAGCAGGTTTTAACTTCCGGGGCCATTTTGAGGGCCTAAATGAAGGTTTTTCGAGATCGAGGTTATCAAAGATAACCAAAGGCATGATTGAGCCCCCAAAATGAATCTCCTCGACGATACCTTTCCAACGAGCTATCACATGCCTAAAACGGAGATCGTATGCAAAAGTTACGACCCTAGGAAGTTGATGTACTAACTTACCCAAACGGGGCCCACATGACTTTTGGCGCTTCATCTCCTAGGGTTAAGTTTTTGGATGTCTAGGACTTTCGGCATTCCCGTCTATTGTAAAAATGCCTTCCGAGCCTCATTGTAATCATCTTCTTGCGAATGCGAGTAGCCATCACATCTCTTCTCAGAGATAAGCTACCACCATTGTAGCAAGTCTTTCACTCTGTACTTTTACAGTCTCTGTACATTTATTTCATTAATAGAAATCGTGTATTACTGTATATCTGCGTTTATGGTTGCGTCTCTGATACATTTCTGTTATATTATTGAATATCTACAATATCTCTGTACATTTCTTTATTATATCTCCGCTCTCATTTCGTGCCGAAAATAAACCGGATCAATCCTCAAGCTTTTACTTTATTCTGATTTTCACTACCTATCCTTAAGTCTTCATAGAAAGAAAGAATTTCGCCTTGAATCTGAAAACTTAAAAACATATCTTCAAAACAAGATTAGGCCAAAATATGTATGTTCCTCTTATTTTAACTGAAATAAAGTATGTCTAGGCTAATCATGATAACTTTAGCTCTTCTAACAGATTTTAATTGATTAATTCGCTCAAGGGAAATACCTGGAAAATAAAAATTCCCCATAAAATCTTCCCTATAGGAAAAGATGTATTGAAGATCGGGAGATATTTAGTTCAGAGTACAATAAAAAATTGTTGACAGACCTTCACTGTCAAATTTTAAGCAGATATCATCCCTTGTATGATACATACAAATTGATTGCCCCCACTTCAAGAATATAAAAAATATAAGACATATGGTGAAAGGAAATTCATAAAATAATTGCCCCCGTCTAGTCCAAGACAAATGGTGAAAGGAAATTCGTAATTTGATTGCCCCCATTTTGTCCAAAAGAGATGAGGAAAGGAAATTCATGTAATAATTGCCCTCATCTCAATAAAATGCAAAAGTGCTAATTGAAGTGGTGAAAGGAAATTCAATGGGAGATGTAGATAACTTCACAGGGGTACTGAACATGATTGCTGGCAGTGAAGCAATATCTATGATATCGGTAAGGTTGTCATACACGTGTATAATATACTCTAGTATCTAGTTCTCTTCCCGGTAATATTTACATTCTAAACCGACAAGGGATTCCCTAAATAAATTGTTAAAATTACTTAGCCTTGATGTGAACGAAATCTACCAAAGTCTGATATTTCAGTTAAAGTTGTTTTGATTATCTTAAGAAAACCCAAACTCAGTTTTAGGAAAAGGAAATTATTAATAGCCTAACTTGAGATCAATAATTAAATGTGTTTTGAAGCTTTTCTGAGATTCGGTTGAATTTCATTTTTTGCTCTGTATGATTATTTCCCAAAGGTGTTTCCCAGAAATGCAATAATGACTCCATTTACCCAATAAAGGCACTTGGTCTGTTGTTCTTTCTCATCTCGCAGGGAGACGCAATCCCAAGATGGAGCATATGTCGGAACACAAATAATCCTAAACTTTGAGCTTTACATTCTCCACTTCATGAAAATATAATCCTTCCCAAAGTGGTAACTCGGAAATTAACTTTTGAAATTTAAATCAAATTCATTTCTAGTTAAATGGTAATAAGGTGTTCATGATATCCGTCGTTGATGAAGTTTCCACGTTTGATCGAACGATCATATGTATCCCAGAGTTTTGAAGCCACCTAATTGTTAATTAGGTAAATCACTAAAGGTCGCTCTAGATCTTCGCACTTCGGGCGTTTCGATAAGTCTTAACGATAAAAGACCCGAAACCAGAAAGTTTCGTTCATCACTTTTTATAAACATTTAAAGGACACGAGTCATAGTACACGTGCATCTTTTGAGTCTTCCATGGGTTGACACGTGGCACCCATTTTTGACATTTTTGTTTGAAGATTCATACGATTCTAAGTAACACGTGGCACCCTCTTGTTCTCGACATGTCATCTAGAATGATGTCATCTTCAACACGTCACTACGGGAGACGACCCTTCGAAAATATAACAAAGAGCTAATTCGCAAATCCACGAAGCACTAAAATGTTGAAGTATTATATTTTAATTAATTAAGTTGATCTTGGTCAAGAGATAATTAATGACTTCGCACTTCGAGGTTCAGACATTTACCCTTCATCATATCCTAAAATCTCCAAAGTCTGAATTTCCGAAGCACTTGAAGTTAAATATGATTAATTAAAACTTAAAAGTGATTATCAGAAAATTAATCATTTCACAGTTTCATGTTGCAGGAATTTCTTCTCGACCTACATTTAAAAATCCTGAAGTATGAATATCTGAAGCACTTGAAGTTAAACATGATTAATTAATATTTTAAAAGAGTTTATGTCGTAATTAACCTTTCGTGGATTTGTGATTCGGGAAATTTCAACTCTGTTTCACCCAAAACTCTCGAACACGAACTGTCGAATATTAATGGCATTTATCACAAATCCACGGTAATAATTTTTAACATAGATTGGGGATCGTCAGGTATACTTTCCCATTAAAGTTAATAAATTTGTCGTCGGTAAAAATATACTCGAATCAATGCACCTGATGTGAATAAAAATACCTTGATTTTGAATTTCATTTTCATTTTCCGAAAAGTAGTAAGTTTTATCCGATTGAGAAGCTCACGCAATTCCTTTGCAATAGGTAACCTCATTCTCTTCTCTCGATATCATGGCACCACAAAAGATGATGAAGAAGACTGATGCAACTGGTGAAGGTTCAAATCCGAATGCGAACGTTCTGTCAGACACCACGCCGTGAGCTATAGACTCTATTAAATCTTGGACACATGTGTTCGAGATTATTGAACACGAGATTATAAATTGCCTAGAAGATTCTGGTGATGAAGTGGATGATACTCATAGAGCTAAACTCAGATATATAGCCCAATCCAAGCTATGCAAGATAGTTGCGCGACCGAGACTCATGCCATATAATGACATGATAAGCTGGGCCCTGGAAAACGTCGACGTCCAAACCAGGAGCATTTTCAACTATCAAAAAGTTAATGTTGGGTCTTTTCGACCAGAACACCTCCAAGTAATGTATAAGCTATATCCCGATTCTAAATATAATTACAATGTTGCATTTATGCTGGAGTTTGAGCAACATGAATGCATACAATATGACAATATTTATCCTGATATAATCAAGTCCTGGCGGGGGCACCCAGAGAAGTTCAGGGCCGATGCTCATGGCATGTATGCCACAACGTCGTTGGATACTCACATGATTTATGTAGCTATGATGCTCTGTAGACTATTTGGGAAGAAGAGTCATATTCATTTCCCAGTGGCATGGGTGTCGATTATGCATGAGGTGGCCAAGGGCTACTCTTTTAATTGGGACAAAATCTTATCAGACAACTTGGCTAAAGAAATTACTGAATACAAATTGGCGAAGTCAAAGGGGAAGCCCACCCCTTTCTATATGTCTGCGTATATCATGGATGTTATTTGCTTCATAACCCCTTTCCCACTGATGAATTGGAACTGGACCCCGACCAACGCAAAACCTATTCACTTCTATCACTCCAAGCTATGGGAGAACAAGGCCAAATATTTCTTCTACGAAATCTGCCACCATGTAGTGGTGCCCATTAATATAGCTTTGTATGGTTGCCCACCCCCTCAAATTTCAAACAGAATCATGGGAAATCTGGGCAAAATAGCATATTGGTTCATTGAAGAAAACTTCTCTTACATTAGGGTTTTCGGATGCTCGGTCCCTCCCCATGCTCTCCTGATATTTTTACTAGACCGGCTAGTATGCCAAGAAGTAGCTTATCAAACAGTGACAGGGGGCATCAACAAGGAGCTGAAAGCAGCCCATAAAAAAGGTATGGCCTACCTTTCCTCTCCAGGTTGGTATGTTTTCACTATTAGACTTCGGTCATTCCAAAGTGGAGGTTGCAGCTTTGGAGGATGTCAAGTTGGTTAACATCGAATTTAAAAGGCACAACCCACACAAAATCGTGGAAAACCACGTGGCCCAATACAACCTGAAGAGATATGTGCATGAAAACTCCCCACATGATGAAATATTCAGGGGAGTCAGGTCTTACGAGGAGGTACTGAACAGATTCGAAACCTTGTCCCCAGATCAATAGGTTGGCTTCCTTGGTTTCCAAAGACACAAATGAAACATCTTGTCGAAAGTACTACAGGGAGAATCGGTAGCCACTTTACCTACACAGGAATATGTTCCTCCAGGTTTTGAACCAGGAAACTATTTTAAACAGGATACTGAAGAAACCCCAAAGAGTTCTGATGTTTTGACTCAAGAATTGAAAGCTTCATTATCAAGTCCATTAGGCCCTCAGGCAACGGCTCAGCTCGAAGCTTTCCTAAAGCAAGGGCAGGATGCATCTCCTTCGACACCAGCTACATCTGTTGCCAATACTACTGAGCAACAACCGTCTACGGAGATTGGTGATCCTATTACTTCATTGACACCTTTGCAGTCTAGTTTCGGAAATCCTAGTTCCGAAGTCATTTTCATAGGTGATCTCACCGCAATTTCGCCCGAAGAGATGCCTCCTTCAGACTTCTTCTTCAGCAATAAATGAAGAGCCATCGTGAAACGAAAGACACAGTAGAAGGATGGGGTAATAACCAAAAAGTAGAGGTTGTTATATGATGGAAATAATCGCGACGATTCAGAATTCATGAAGGAAGTTGCAGGTTCATTGGGTGCCTTTGCCACCGCAAATCAATGGTCAGTGGAAAATTTGGCAGAGCAACTAAAATAGAAAAAATTATTGGTGGGGCAGTTGCAAGATCAAATATTGACCATGGAACAGACTGTGAAGAATAAGATGAACCAAGACTTTGAACAGATCAGAGCTTATGATAGACATCAAATTCAACACTTGCAGGCTAACCTCGAGGAGCTCCATCGGAATTCATAGGCCAACAAAAGATTGGTCACTCAACAAGAGGATTTAATAAAGCAATTGCAAGTTAGGTTAGACTTGACTGAAGGTACATCAGTAGAGATATCATATTTTCAGACTCAAGCACTGGAGGTAAACGAAAAACTAGAAATGGTCCAGCAAGATCTTTTCATGAAGGTCAATGCCATCCAAAAATGTTATCAGGCATTAGAAATTGCTCTAAAGGATGTTTATATTAAAGAAAGAGAAGCTCTCTTAGCCCGAGCTAAATTTCAAGAAGTCGTTGCATTAGCACAGAAAGATAATACCCCCAATTTTCCTTGGCTTTCCCCTTCGGAACAAATAAGAGGTGATCTGGCCCTGAAGGTGTTGGAAACGAATTTGGCAGAGGGCAAGAGGTTAGCTAGGGAAGTAAAGGACACTTGGCAGGAAGTGTTATCATCATTGGATAAGAGGATGATTGATTTTTAGGGAAGCAACATTGTGGAGGCTTTGGGGCAAATCAATATCGAAATGAACCAGCATAATTCTAGAAAGAACAGAGAAGAAACTCTGGCAGCCATTCATGAAATGAGCTAGATTGACATTCTTAAAATACACAAATTGCTAGTGAAACCAACTTCAAAGTTCCAAACCTTGACTCAAGAAGTGAAAATAATCCAAGAAAGACTACCTCAAGTGGAAAAGAAATTATACATTTTCGAGGTGAATGAAACCATTGAGCCATCAAAGATAGTGGTGGAATTTTTAGATAGATGCAACCAATGCATCGAGCATGAAAAAGAAAGCACAATGGTGAACAGATAAGGAGATGCCATTGTATTACTGAACATGGTTGAAAAGACATATGGCAACAAAGCTACAATGAGCAGGATGTTGTGCCAAATTATCAAGAAGATCAGATGACATATATGTCCAACTTAAAGGAATGAGGAAAGGAAGCGTTTCGACCAGCAGATGAAGAGGCTCCTCTTATTTATATGAATCGTTTCCATGTGAGGGGGTGCGACCAAGGGTCGCAACTTTTGGGTCGCACCTCTTCCTTAAGGGTGGCTGACCTTAGGTGCTTATTTACTTTACTTTAGGGGCTTCTTCTCTTGGCTTTAGGGGCTTCATCGCTTGACTTTAGGGTCTTATTCACTTGGTTTTAGGGCTTCTTTAAGGCTCCTTTTGTGTATAACTAAAAGTGGGCATGTGGAAACAACCACATGTTATCTCATCTTGTGATGGCCATGCTTAAAACTATGCCATAAGGGGACAACTTTGGAGTTATATACGCTTAGTTCAAGGCTCCTTCAAGGCTCTTCAAGGATTCTTCAAGTGGACACATCATCATTACTTTTAGGGGATTATGGGCTTTGTTTTAGGGCTTCTTCTAAGGTTGACATCAATGACAACCAATTTTCCAACAATCATGTGGTCTTTCGTAAGTTGACCCCTTTCACTGGTCACTAAACGAGCTCCACAAGAGGCAAGTATTGAAAAAAAGATAAAAATAATTGTGTTATCTAGAAAATCCAATTATTACACCTTGTAGTTCTTGGAACAAGCTTTCCAATGGGTCTTCACTTCCCTGATTTTGGGTTCACATGCCTAATCCATGAAGTGTGCAAGTTGCACATCTCTTGGGGGGGAAATTTCATAGTTGTGACTTCATTCATCATATTCTATTCCAAATTAGACCCTTATAGAAAATTTGGATTTGTAATGATGTATAGGTGTTTGATACCTTCTAATAGTATGTCATATGCTTGGTTTTGACCCCTACTTGTTGAGAATGAACTTTTACAAGATTAGAACTAGTTCTAGGGTAACGATTTGGTGGTATAATTTCATAGTTTAAAAATTGATATTATTAGAAACATAACAAAAATGTAAAGTTTTTAGGATGTAGCTCACCTTGAGACATTTCTAGGGACATGTCAATTTCCCCATTTTGAGATCAACTAATTGACTTAGAGTTGTCACAAGTCTCTAGACCAATTTCAAGGGTGTGGTTTAGGAAACTTACTTAGCAAGGTTTCTGGGTAGATGAATAAGTAAGTCGCTTACCAATTTATCTATTATAGATAGTGGGATATTCATTAAGATTCTACAGTTGTAAACACAAAGATAATTTTCACATCTAGTGGACAAAATGGTAACAGTAGTTACGATACTTGTGAAAAAAAATGATAAAGGCATCCCAACCAATGTAAAAAACAATGCTACATTTCCAAAATACCCTCATCTAGATGGGATACCCTTTGGAAGTATCATATTCATAAATCTTGGAGCTTAAAGAACAACTAGGCTTTAGCATCTTCATCAACTAGTATTGTTGGATGCTTGGACAAATAACTCGATTGAAACATATTCCCTACTAAAAGAGTGGACTTTCCTCAGCCATGAAATAGAACAAGGTAACACTAGCTGACAAAATATCGATTTTGTAACCTTGGTGTAAAGATCTTAGATATAACACCTACATGCATAGTTTCCACATTTTTTTGCATATTCATCATCATATTGTTATCATCTTCCCTTATATTATTCTACATTTTTTTTTTATCTTTCTTATCACCAACAAAACTAAAAATTGTTACGCTAAATATTTTTTTGTAGGGCCATTATTGTGTTCAACGCTCCCATGCATGCCACAATATGTAGAAATGGTGTATGGGCCAAAGGAAATGCTTCAAGTCCTTAAATCATGTCCTTAGTGAGGTGACCCATCCTTGGTGTGTTAAACCTTGGAACTGAGACTGTATCCCACTCTTGGGAGAAAGATTCTATTTGATAAGGTCACCTTGTGGTCTAGGGCTCCATGCATGGTCCATGTGCCTTGGATCTAACATTTAGAGCCAAAGCCCTTCATTTCTAACACCAAAGTATGTCTTGGGCTAGCAAACCCATCCTTGGTTTGTAAAACCTCAAAATTGATCCCAATTCCACTCTTGGGCCAAATATTACTTTAGAGAGTTAGTATCATGGTTTAGGGACTTGCAAGTGGGTCAATAGGATTAGAAGTTTTGTATAAGGCCTAGGTCCCTTTTTTGGATTTAGACCATGTCTTAGGATAGGATGATCTTCCATCATACACCAAAATTTGGAATTGGGCTTGTATACCCTTCTTGGAAAAAAAAAACCTTATGGAGGGCTTATGGTGTGGTCTAGGATAACATTCACGGTCTAGAAGCAAAAAAAGCATTGGTTAGGACCTCACACAATTTCTTATAAGTAGTGTATAGTGCTCGAGCCATTGAATTTTATACCTTAATCATGTGTTAGGCCAACATACACGACCATGGTGTGACAAACCTTTTAATTTGGCCCATGTCCCACTCCTAAACCTTGGAATTAGGCATTTATCCCACACATGTGCCAAAGATACCATCTAAAGGGAATGTAACATGATTTGTTTCCCCATTCATGGCTCATGTGCCTTAGAAATAACTTGTTTAAGGTCCAAGCCCCTAAAATTTTTCTTTGAAGTGTGTTTTAGGTGAGGAGAACTACCCCTTATGCATCAAACCACTAAATTAGAATCATAAATCACTCTTGGGATTTATGCTCTAATCCCCTTGCTTTCGGCCTTAAAACATGTCTTTGGTTAGGACACTCATCCTTAGTGTACCGATCCTTGGAGTTGAGCTAATATCACACTTGTGAAATAAAGATTATTTTCAGAGCACTTGTTTAGGGCCTAAGTAGTGTTTAGAACCTAAGTTTTGGTCTTGAATGATGTTACGGGCTAGAATACATATTGTTGGTTCACAAAACCTTAGAATCAAGCCTATATGCCACCCATTGGACAAATATACCTCATGAGGTGTTATTTTAGGTTAAGGCCCCATGATTTTCTTGTGAGCCCTACACAGAGTGTATAGGGTCTAAGCTCCTAATTTTTTTCCATTAATCATGTATTGTATGAAGAAACACATCTCCAATGTGTCAATACTAGAAATCGGGCCCATATGCAACTTTTGGGATTAATAATCCTTATAGAAGGCCTTTATCATGATTCTTGGGAAAAATTAGGCGGACCAACAACTTTGTCTATAAGGATTCTCACATGCTCTAATGCCTTATGCATGGTTTATGTGTCTTATCAAGAATTTAGGGCCCAAGCCCTTTATTTTAATAATGAAGCATTTATTTGGTCATGAAACCCACCCTTAGTGTGTTAAACCAAAGAATCGAGCTTGTGTCCCACTCTTGGGGAAAATATCACTTCCAAAGGGAATATGTGATGGTCCTTGGACTTATGCATGGTCCAGGGGTTGTAGTAGGTTTCTCTTGGGCCTAAATCCCTATGTTTTTGAAGCATGCCCTAGGTTAGGAGACTCACAGAAAACGATACCTTATAGAGGGCATGTATCATTTTTTAAGAATATTTGTATGGATCATGAGCCATATAAGCATCATTAGAGTCTAAACCACTGATTTTTTGCCTTGAACAGTGTCATGGTCCCGGAGAAGTGTGTTTGGTGTGCCAAACCTTATAATTAAGCTCACATCCCACTTTGGGCCAAAGATTCATGTTAGAGTGCACATTCATGGCTAATGAGCCATAAAGTTAGTGTGTAGGGCCTAAGACCTTAGGTTGCTACACATCATGTCCTAAAAGTAGCGCATAGTTCTATGGCACCAACTTCCATCCTTAAAACATGTCTTGGGTGAGGTGACCCACCATGCCCCAATCCTAAGCCAAATATTCCATAAAAAGGGCATATCCCATGGTCTAGGGGATTTTTAATTATAATTATCAATAATTATAATAATGATAAGAATAATATTTGTTAAATAATAATAATAATAATAATAAAATGTTATTTATAATAATTATAATAATAACATTTTAAAATTCTTTACAACCATAATAAAAAACAAAAATTGTACCACAATGCGGTGTGACGTGTATGTTTGTTTTAGCATTGTATTATACGACGTATAACGATGCTAAAATTATGCTAATACGACATAGGTCAACATAGTAATAACACATTTGTGATGTCATTACAACATTGAACGACGTGCACTTAAGTTAGCATTGTGATAGTTGATGTAGAAACAACACAACAATTAAAAAATAAACCAAAAAATATGAAACCCCTATTTTTGTGCCATTGTTGCTATCAATTTCAAATATAAGCTAAAAGGGGGTCCCCTCATTTCATTTTCACACAAGGGTGTGGGGCAGAGCTTCTTACAACTGAAATAGATTTGTGGGAGCACTCAACAAGAGAAAGTAAGGGAGATTTGTGGGGCATTAATGTATCTCTTAGATTCACAAGTAAGTACTTTGTCATTTACCCACCCTCCCCCCACCCTTTTGTTTTTTAATTTTGCATATTTAAAACAAAATATGATGTGGGTTTTGAAGACAAAATTTTGGTTTTGGGTTTTGGATACGGGTTTTTCACATGGGTGTATTGTTTCCCTTCCCCTTCCCCTAATTCTCTCCCTCCTCTTCTCTTCTTCTCCCTCCTCTCCTTCATCTTCATATACCTCTTCCTCTCCTTCCATTCCTCCTTCCTTTACTCCTCCCTCTTCCCCTCTTCCAGTCATTTTTTTCTTTCCCCTTCCCCTCCCTCTCTCACTCCTTCCTCTCATTTCTCTTCCTCTCCCTCTTCCCCTCTTCCACACATCCCCCCCCCCCTTGTTCTCCTCTCCTCTCTTTCATCTCCCTCTTCTTCTCATTCCACTCCCTCCTCTTCCTCTTCTCCTTTTCCCCTCCTTTCTTACTTCACCCCTCCTCTTTGTCACCCACCTTCTCTTCTTTTTCTTCTCCGTCTTCCTTTTCCTCTTTCTTCTATGCCTCATCCCACTCTTCCTTTTCTCTTATCTCCCACTATAATCTCATAAGTGTCATAATTTTTACTGGAGAATCACCTAGACTCCTTACTATAACGAGATAGATGAAAATGGCATTTTCCTTGCCTCGTATATTTTGAATTTAAAAACTACCAAATCCATAGGTACCCTAGATATCAAAGATGTTGACCACGGTACATGATATTTGGTTAATTGCTTTACTTTTATCTAAATTAAATGCATACTCAAATCTCCCTAAGAAAAAAAACCCGCACTAAAATTAACCCAAAATAATGAATCAAGAGATGCCATAGTGTAGTTTTAGAGGAAACAAAGGTTAAAGGTTGAACAAGTTTCCCCTATACAAGACAAGTTAGGAATCCATGTATAACAAAACACCTATTGTACAACAAAAAAATTATTGGTTTCCAAACTTGAGTACTGACACTTTTGCTAGCATTTCCATGTCAATTTCGACAGTAACTAACTCCAACACATTGGTGCAAGTGGGAATGATCAAATGAGCTTTGAGGTTTTCTTGACCTTGTATTCAAACTTGAAATTGAAGAGCATGCTAGAACTTTGTCCTTACCATGGATATTACATTTTTGATGAACTTTTCCTTGGTTGCCTTGTATACATTTGAAGCTACTGCATTGGCATGTTCATTTGATAGGTGGTGAAGCCAACTTGTTTGATCAAGCAATGCTAACCAACAATTCTAATAAGTTGTTTGTCAATAACTCCTTCTCTAACCAACAATGCTAGAGGATTAGTCCTCGCGTATTTACACATGTCGATCTTATGCATACATATTTTCAATGTTCATGTCAAATTATGTGTATATTTTATTCCATGGAATTTATGTACTTAACTTAATAGTGTGTCATTGTAATAGATCTATAGGTCATATGGCTTCCAATAGAGATTACTTAGATGATGATGCTAGACTTGGGGAAAGAGAGGAACGTGAGATAAGAAAAGGCAAAAAAATTCCGATGAGGGTAACAACAAGAAAAAGACCCCAATGAGTTGTTATTACATACTTTATGATTATTATATAATATTGAAAATGTATGTATTTATTAAACAAAGAGTTGCATTTGTAATTCTAATCATTACTTATTGTAGTATATTTTATGTTGTAGAAAAGCTGGATAAATAAGAAGTTACATAATTTATAAAAACTATAATGAAAAAAGAGAGGCCATACCTAGATATGGATTACTTGTATTTGATGCAATGAGAAGAAAGTCTTAGGGGTCTTAGTCGCAATAGATCTGAGCATGTTAGTCACAGTGCGATTTATCCTACATTTTTTAGAGAAATTTAGAATATAAATGAATCCAATATACTACATTTTTCATGGCACTTATTCATTCTATGATGTGCACATTAATGTTTGAGCAAAGAGTGAATATATGAGAGATCTATTTGATCAATAGAAGATAGAGAAATTGCATTCAATGACGAGGATATACAAGTTATTGATAAATGAGAGATTTTAAAAAATTGGCATACAATTGTCCATAGTGAATTTTTTTACATAGTCACAAGTGAGTCATCGAAAGAATACCACAAAAAATTGACATAAATAAGTAGTGGTAGTAAGCAGATAGCATTATAACTTATGCACAAAAGGTTCCCAAATTTACGATTTAGTGATATATGGGCCCTTCATATATTCTCCAAAACTATCAGGAGGAGGAGAGGCCATATGAGGTGAAATATGTTTGAATTAGTCTTATATGTGCTCATGCATGTTTCTAGTCCTTTTACATTTTATATTTCATTATGTATCATATTGAATTCTATATGTGATTTCCTTTCTTGTGGTTTTTAACAAGTATAATAGGAACATTGCAATGCTTGCTGAGCAAGGTAAATACTATAAAAAAATACCATCTGATATTGATAAATTTGTATTTAAAATAATCCTAAGCTATTTCAAAGAGGCTAAGAAAATCACCAAAGATAAGTGAGCACCAGGAGTGGACCCTAGGATGCCACATCAAAAAGTTGCAAAGGTAATAAGTAATATATACTTGAAGTTATTGATTTTGATATTCTTACAATAATTTATTCTTGTATGTTTCCAACTTGTTATCTTCCTCCATTGTAATCTTGTAGTACCATTGACCTAATTTTGTGTTCATTTGTTGGACATTGATAAACTTCATCGATATGTGTGTGTGTGTGTGTTTTCCAACGGAAGAAATCAAGGGAAACCCTCTGAGTGCTTCCCCATGATTTATGTATAGTAAATGGGGTAAACCGTCGGCCCTGATTACAGAGCCTAACCCCAAGGGGATCAAGAGAGTTGAACCCGTGACCTCCCCAACAAATCACTGGGGGAGAGATCTCACGTCAAGCTCAAGACCGCTTGAGCTAACCCTTGGGGCTTTCTTATATTTTATTTTACATAAGCACGAGTGGATACAAATAAATTATCAGTTACACATTCTTCAGGTCAAGCCAGAGGTCCATGATTAGAGGGTGCTTTGTAAGTTTATCACTACAATCTCATTTATTATGCTAATGCACCAACTAGCTTAATGTATGTGATTATTAAAAGATGGTTTTCTCTTATTACATACAATTAATTGACTATAACATTGAGCCCACTTTGCAAAAACTAAAGTATGCCCTAGAGGAGGGTTATGAATGAATGGTAGAAGATATACAACGCATGCCCAATGTAATTAATAATTGTTTATTGTTTAGCTTACATATAGTAGGAATTATTCATTCATTCATTGAAATATATTATATTATTTCATAATGATGACAATGATGGTGACTTGAGAGGAATTGGATTGTATTGACAACTATTTAACTTGTATGTTTTTTATTACATCTTTAAATGTTATAAATTAACTATTTTATTTAATTTGTGTTCTTTTATTATATTTTCACATAGTGAGGATGAAGAGGTTTAGATGAAGGGGACAATGACACCAATTCAATCAACTTTTGATGTCAAATTCATTTCTTTTCCTTATATGTGTACACATTTTTTCATGCAATGTTGTATATAAAGTTGACATTTCTCTTGTGTGGCAATGTACCACTTGTTTATAGGAAAAAAAATTACATTGTTATTTTACGATTTTATTTAAAATCTCAATTTTACATGGTTTTTTTGCTTCCATGGTGTGAAATTGATTGAATGTTAGTGCGATAAAATTTCATAATTGTGTTTATGGATACATGGTTTCTTACTCTAGTCATGGTCTGAAATTCACTTAATGTTGGTGGGGTAGTGCATTTATATATACATGTTTTTTCTCTCATAATGAGTCCAATGTGAAATAGATTTATATTAGTCATCGCTATAATTAATACTTAATATTATGAAGGAAATAATTACAAAAACAATAATAATAATTAAATTGATAGTAATAAAATAATAATAATTATTATTATAATTAATGAAATAATAAATAATAATTAAATTAATCAAAATAATAAAACCATTAATAATGTGATTTTGATGCTAAAATGATGTAATTGTGACGCTATAACGTTATCATTGTGATGCTAAAACGATCTCACTGTGACGCTAATACGACAAAAAATTATTTCATTATGATAAAAAAAACAATGCTAAATAGATAATCATGTCACAAAAATGATGATAAAATGATGCATAATTGAAGCAATATGACCCTCAAAAGATGCAAAAGATTTGTATTTCAATGCTAACACAATGCTAAAAAACAAAACATGTCAATAGAATGGCGCTAACAAGCCTAACAACAATGATAATGCAACACATAATGACCAATATTGACACAAAACCAACACATAAACTTGTTTTTTCCTAAACATTTATGGCACATGAGAGACATAAAATCAATGCATGGTAGAAGCACATGTCGAGAAAAGCAACGCTGAAATGATGCTTCAAGGAGCACACATCAATAACTATGACACAACTTCAATGCAAAACATGACACATCCCTTTGTGTTGAGTTTTGCATAATCCAAACTTAATTTTTTGTTGAAAATTGCAATGTAATGTGATGCTACAACCCTGTATTGTAGTAGTGCACCATTCAAACTAGTATATGGTCATAAAGAAGTGATATCATTAGAACTCTTTTTCCCATCCATGTGCATCATGTTCATTGGCATATGGCATGATACACATTATATTGAAGCTTTCTTGGTTTAGATAGAAATGTTAGATGAATTATGCCTTAGCATAAACTAGCAATAAACAAGTCCACAACAAGTGCATCAAAGTAACCTGTGGGAAAAATCTCAAGAAAAAGGAAAGAAAAAAAGCTAGTCCATCTCTTTAACACAAACAAAAAAGATCATCCAAGCAAGCTCGATTGTTTATGGTTAGGACCTTATGTTTTGGATAAGATGCATGAGAATGCTTCAACACAACTTCAGAATTTAGACGGCAATGAAGTTTCTGGGAAGGTGAATGTAATATCCCAATTTTAATCCTTGAATTATAATGTAATAAATAATGTATTATTATATGATGTGGTTTATGAGACGGAAGTCAAGCCACATGTGTTGAGATATAATGATCACGTGTTGTAAATAAGTGAAATGCATTCTAAATATTTCTAGTGTGGAGCTCAAGGCCAAGGCCTGACTTGTGTAGGAGTCCAAGTAGTGGTTAGGTTTACAACATGGTGGACATATTTTCCACGATATGCTCAAGTATATGAAAAGGCATGTGTGAAAAGTAAAACGCATAATAATATAATATCCATTGGACAAATGGTTGCTCAAGGGAGCAACAAGGGGAATAAGATGCCACAAGTGGGGAAGAGGAAAGGGGGTTTTGGGTGATTTAACCTTGTCATTGTCCTATATAGTTCTATCCTTTCTTTCCCATGATTTCTTACAACCTTCCCATTAATTTGTGACTTGTACAAGTGAACTAAGTACAAATGTCATATATATCACATCATTGGGAAGAGAGAGGGGTCTCATGCGAGAAAATGTATCCCATTATCTTTTCCATGCATTTTATGGAGATTTTTCCATGATCAGAATTAAGCAACCATTCATGGGCATGGACAGAAGGAAAGCTCCCATGTCACGGGGATGTTTCTTCCTAGTTTTCATGGTTGTTATGACTGTTAATGACATAAGTTTCCCATGTGTTGGTGGCTAGTAAGAGCTCATAGAAGATGGGGAAATTAATTGTTGAAAAGTGGGAGGAAAATTGAATGCTTGGAATGTCCATAGTAGCTGAGGTAATACCTTGAGACCTGCAAAACCTCATTATTAATGTTCATTGATAGTTAGAGGCCAAGTGTTTTCTATCCCAAGTTATTACTAGAAGGTGGATCATAGATTGGCTTGTCGTGAAAGTGATGGGTTGGGTTGAGTGATTTTAGATCCCCATAAGAGGTTCCTTCACCTTCATGGTATCATGGTTTGGCTTGGGGGTTGAATCCATGGTTGATTCCTATACTTAGGTGGAAAAATTCTCCTTGGCAAACAACTTGGTGGACATGGCTTCATTGTAGACAAGTATTCATGTTTGTCTTATTGTTTAACACTTTTATATTTTGTTAAAGCATTGAGTTTAATGGGCAATGCAAGAGTTCATACTATGCATTGTTATTTATGCTATTGTTTAAATCTACATATGAATTATATATTGTATTTTTGTTAGAGGTTGAATTTGGCCTCACATATTGTTTATGAAGCAAAGAAACCTTGTGGGTAGCACTAGATGGACAAAGAAGGCATCCAACAGATGTTATATAATGATAGAAAAACAATTTGGAGTTGCTCTATAGTACCCTATCACCTCGGTAAGAGTAAAGAGAGGGTTGGGTATGCTATAGAATGCCCCTTGGCTTTGCCAATATTTCTATTGGTAACAAAATTAAGGTTCAATAGTTAAATGGTCATTTACAAATCCACTAGTTAGTCTAAGTAGAAATCACAACGACACATACACCTCCACTTCTTGAAGCCCACAAGCAACAATGTGCATGATTCACCCCTATATCATTCTCTTAACCTTCACAAACTCCAATTTGCAATTGCATACAATCTAGACAATACACAACTTTAACATTGTTGAATTTTCACAATGCTAGGCTCAAGCATGAGGTTTATTTCAATTTTAGCATTTACTTGAACCATAAACAAATGCAGCTACAACATTCACAATTGATGCAATAACCAAGATCACAAGAAGAAATACCATGCACAAGAACACAAGAAATATCCTAGGAAACCCTTCTCAACAAGGGAAGAAACCCCAACAATCCTTTGTTATATTCTCAAGAGAAATACCTCCCACACCATAGACCCAGCACACAAAAGGGTGCTCTCCAAAACCAAGAAGCTAGCGCCCAAGAGAGGTGCGCACTTCAGCCCTGGAATATGTACTTGCTAAAATTTTCAAAATCACATGTGTCTTGTGTGTTTCCTCAATGGGGAAATCACCTTTATTTATACTAGAGTGGACACATGTCTATCGGCACAACATGGTTGACCTCAATAACTCAGAATATAATTAATAATTACAATATTAATTATCTTTTACAATAATTATCTTTCACTTTATAGTGGGGCTAACCTATACCCTTTACATCACGATTAGGGTTACAGGTAAATCTTACTCTTAGACAATATAGCAAGGGATATCACATACCCACTAGTGCTTAGCCACTAGGGGCACGTCCACCTGTGCTCAGCCACATGGACGTCCTACTCAACAAATCTCTATCTCACTGAGTCTCACAGGAGAATCATCTGGAGTACCACATTGTCTCAACTCTCTACATAGAGGAGAACGATACACCCATCACATGGGCACCTTCACCCCTCACATGGGTACACATCATTTCATCTCAATCTCAGAGAGGAACGACACACCCATCACATGGGCATCCTCACCCCACACAGGGGCATCCACATCGTTTCATCTCAAATGACACACCCATCTCATGGGCATCCTCACCCCACACAGGGGGCACACAATGTTCCATCTCAATCTCAGAGAGGAACAACACACCCATCTCATGGGCACACCCAACTCACGGGCTCTCTCACAGGCCGACTCACTCAGTCTGTGTCCTGGAGGATGTCTCATGAAGATGTAATCATCAACACTCCCTCTCGGCTAGGGAAGCATTCTCCACCAAGCCAAGTCTCTCACGGAAGTACTCAAACTTCGTTTTGGCAAGTGGTTTGGTGAAGATATCTGCAATCCGCTCATGTGTAGGAAGGTATTACACGTGTACTTCTTTCCTTTGCACCATGTCTCTAATGTAATGATATTTTATCTCAATGTGTTTCGATCTATCGTGAAATACATGGTTCTTAGAGAGCTTCACACAACTCTGATTATCACAATGAATAATGGTAGGATCCATCTCATGATCAAATAAATTTGTCAAGAGCTTGCGAAGCCACACTGCTTCATGGACTGCCAAACTCAATGCTATATACTCTACTTCTGCAGTACTCAAGGCCACAGAGCTTTGATTCCTACTGCACCGGGAAACCATGACATACCCCAAGGTAAAACAACAACTAGATGTGCTCTTTTGGTCCACTACTCTCCCTTCCCAATCTGCATCAACATATCCCTACAAACTCATGTCTACACTGGAGGTATATCTCAGGCCATATCCAACTGTGCCGCAATACATGCTTCGTTGTCTCTGTCTCAACTGACTCAAAAGAAGCCTTGTTCATCTTCTTCAAATTCATCATCATCGGTGTAGGCATGGATCCACAGTCTATTATCTCAAATCTCTTCAATATCTCGACTTTACATTTCTCGACACTTCCATTAGCTGCATGCTTGATCTTATAGATCCACTTGGAAGTCACTACAAACTTCCCTTCTGGTCTCGGAACAATATCCCACATATCATTCTTCAAGATGGACTGATATTATTTTGTCATGGCATCTTGCCATACTTGTTGATCTATTGCTTCTCCATGACAAGAAGGCTCTATATCAATGATGTGGCTCATGGTTGAAAAATAGCTCGAAAATCTCTTTAGTCTCTTGCTCTCTCGGAATGTGCCTCGAGGAGATGCATGTCCCTTTGCCTCTTGCAGAGTTTGTCGAGCCCAGGCAGGCCTTTTATCGTCTACTGCAATGTCTCTAGGGACATCAACTGGAGCAACTGGATCAATTGAATCAACTGGATTGATTGGATCAACTAGATCGACTGAATCAATGGTTGTCTCCCTCTGAACTGTTGAAGGGGAGAAGACATTGTCTCTTCCTTCTTCTCAAATAGTTTGACTCCCTCTGAAGTTTGAAGGACAGAAAACTTTTTTTGTTTCTGTGTTTCTAACCTGGAGATATCTCATGTCTTCTCAGGTCCTCTACTAATTCTATAGTACTTTGTTGTCCTTCATACTAGGATAATAACCAAGATGGCCTCCCATAGGGATAACAACCAAACTGGCCTCTTGTACTAGAATAATAATCAATCAAGAAAAGTTGGACTCCCATACGAGGGATAATGGTCCAAGTTATGAGGGTTCCCACACTAGGGATAATACCCTTCACTATCAAAATGTAATCAACTACAAGTTTAATGATTAAATCAAACAAGGAACAACTTACCTTAGTCTACAGTGATGCTCAATCTTGCATTTAGTTAGAGGAAGTAATTCTCATCTCTCATGTCTTCATCTTTCTGAGGTGGGTCTAGATCAATGTCAGCGGTGGAAGCATATTGTCTTCCTTTCTTTTTGGTAGGACAATTTCTCGCAAAGTGTCCATACTTGTCACATCTGAAGCACTGGATCTTTGACATGTATTTTCTCTGATCATAACCTAAAGCCGATGAAGTCTTTTCGTCTTTGAATGTTTGCCTGGAGTTTCTTTTATTTCTTCCTCCTTTTTTTGTATGAAGTGTAAGAGCATGATTGTCATCATGAGGGGAGTCTTCCACTCCTCTAGCTATAAGTTTGATTTCTTCTTGGGTACAGTCTGTCCACAAACGATCAAAAGTAGGTGGATTTTCTCTTTCACTGATACTTTGAAGAAATGGCTCCCAACGTTTTGGAAGATTATTGAGTGTGGTCAAAACAAGTTCTTTGTCTGATATGATCTCTCCAATGGCACCTAGTTGTTCTCTGATCTCTGACATATTCATAAAGAAGGTAGCAATGATGTCACCTTTTGTCATCTTGATATTTTGAGGCCGACTCTTCAATGTAAGAGCTCTAAGGGTGTTGTCACTTTCAAAAATATTCTTCAATGCCTTATACATTTCATAAGTTGTCTTCATGTTGGCAATACGAGGTAGGAGATGATCTCTACTGAGTAGATGATTATCTTCCTTGCCTTGACATCATCTTCCTTCTCTTCATCGGTAACTGTTTCTGGTAAAGCCTTTTGTATTGTCCACAATAGATCTTCCTCTTCAAGAGTGATCTATAGTCTTGACTTCCAGGAACTGAAGTTGCTCGATCCATCAATCCTATCTTCCACCAAGGTTCCGTTCTTCATATTTTCATATTCTTCACAAACCCTTGCCAACTGGGCTAGAAAACCTAACGGCTAGGCTAGGATTGCAACCTTAGGTTTTGTTGGGCTTATGATTGCCAACAATAAGCCTTGAAAGTTAGAAGAACATTGGTGAGCTGAAAAGCTCCTTCAATGAGCTGCAAAAACCCTAAATCTAAATTTTCTGCAGAAAATTGCGAAACCCTAGGGCCAAAAATAAAAAATTCTCGGAATTGCAATATGAAGCTTAAGCACAGAGGGGCTTTCGCAGTGCAACATATTAGATATCATTTTCGGGATTAGTTGCGTAGTGTAAGTCATTAATCTATGACCCATATCCATGACTATTAGTCGCAACTGACCAATAATTCTCATGATTTGAATAGTCCACTTAGCACTCATTGCATCGGGTGATGCTCACAGGGGTGAAGAAATGGGATTGAAACTAGTGAAATGAATTGCATAGCATCAATCATTGCTTCTAGGCCTTGCACCCGATAACCAGGACTTACCAGGTGGTCACCCATCCCAAGATGCCTTTGGCTCAAGTGCGCTTAACTGTGGAGTTTTCCCCACAATCAAGCCCACTTAGCTTGCTACCCCATTTGCAAAACCTTAGCAAGTATTATGCCTTATGGGGTAGCAATCTAAGTGGGCTTGATTGTGGGGAAAACTCCACAGTTAAGCGCGCTTGACCCAGAGGCGTCTTGGGATGGGTGACCACCTAGGAAGTCTTGGTTACTAGGTGCAAGCCCCAAAAGTGATGGTTGATGCTATGCGATTCATTTCGCTGGTTTCAATCCCATTTCTTCACCCCTGTGAACATCACCCGATGTAATGAGTGCTAAGTGGACTATTCAAATCATGAGAATTATTGGTCAGTTGCGACTAATACTCATGGATATGGGTCATAGATTAATGACTTACACTACGTAGTTAATCCCGAAAATGATATCTAATATGAAGCTTGTCGGACGTGTGCTGAAGGAGGCCGTACACTCCTATATAATTTTATCCCCAACGTCCAAGTTTAAGATGCTGAAACACCCAAAAAGAGAGGGTTGTACAGATTTTCTGCAAACCCTAGGAGGGCCGTATGATTCTGCATAAGTGAGAGGATGGCTTGCTTGAAGCTTGTGCAATGGGTTCTTCAAGACCTATGCTCTGATACCATGTTGAATTTTCACCATGCTAGGCTCAAGCATGAGGTGTATTTCAATTTTAGCATTTACTTGAACCATAAACAAATGCAACTACACCATTCATAATTGCTACAATAACCAAGATCACAAGAAGAAATGCCATGCACAAGAACACAAGAAATATCCTGGGAAACCCTTCTCAACAAGGGAAGAAAACCCAACAATCCTTTGCTATATTCTCAAGAGAAATACCTCCCACACCATAGACCTAGCACACAAAAGGGTGCTTTCCAAAACCAAGAAGCTTGCGCCCAAGAGAGGTGCGCACTTTAGCCCTAGAATATGTACTTGCTGAAATTTCCAAAATCACATGTGTCTTGTGTGTTTCCTCAATGGGGAAATCACCTTTATTTATACTAAACTTGACACATCAAAAGTGGTGTCTATTGGTACAGCATGGTCGACCTCAATAACTCAGAATATAATTAATAATTACAATATTAATTATCTTTTACAATAATTGTCTTTCAATTTATGGTGGGGCCGACCTATACCCTTTACATCACAATTAGGGTTACAGGTAAATCTTACTCTTAGACAATATAGCAAGGGATCTCACACACCCACTAGTGCTCAACCACTAGGGGCACGTCCATCTGTGCTCAGCCACAGGGACATCCTACTCAACAGATCTCTATCTCACTGAGTCCCACAGGAGAATCATCTAGAGTACCACATCGTCTCAACTCTGTACATAGAGGAGAACGATACACCCATCACATGGGCACCTTCACCCCTCACATGGGTACACATCATTTCATCTCAGTCTCAGAGAGGAAAGACACACCCATCACATGGGCATCCTCACCCCACACAGGGGCATCCACATCGTTTCATCTCAAACAACACACCCATATCATGGGCATCCTCACCCCACACATGGGGCACACATCGTTCCATCTCAGTCTCAGATAGTAACGACACACCCATCTCATGGGCACACCCAACTCATGGGCTCTCTCATAGGCCGACTCACTCAGTCTGTGTCCAGGAGGATGTCTCACGAAGCTGTAATCATCAACACACATTAGTAGATATACATAAGTTTGTTAACCTTGCCTCTCCCCTCTGCCATATTCATTCCCATCCCATAAACTTTCATCCCATGAGTCCACCTCCATGTCACCAAAGAAAAATAGAAAAACACTTTGGTCCCCCCACCCCACACAATTCCACCTCTATGTGTGATTAAGGAAACATCAACCACCATTTTTTCACTTCCTCCTTTAAGCATTTATCTCAGTTGCCATCCACATTCGCAATGACGATAGCAAAATGTAAACCACCCTCACCCACCCCAATTGTTAAGGAACACATTCACGCCAATATTCCTTTATAGACCATAACCATGGATACCCAACTCAAGACAATGGATGTCCTCTCGACATAGTGCTCTTCAATTGATCCCCTTTTGGGCAACCCTATAATGAACCCTATTTTGATGCCTCCCACAACCACACGAAATTCATTTAGGATCTCCCCCTTCCTACTTATTCAAGTTACCTACATGCGATAAACTCCAATATCGAGTTCAACATCTCTTAATTATAATCATGCAATGTTATGACTATTCAAACTCTTTGCTTCCCTTCCCTGTCATCAACCACAAACATTGAGTGTGATGATGAATACCCCCTCGATCTCTTGATTCTATTCCCCCCTTTAGCTAGGCACATCTTATCAATGTAGAGCTACCCCCTTCTCCACCAAGGAACATGACAATGCTTGTGCCTCCACCTTCTTTTGAACAAGTTCACATATAACATAATGAAGCCAATGTTAGTGTTTCACCTTCACAACAAACATATGAACAATAAAACAATGAAGCTAACTTTAATGCTTCATCCTAGCAAAATCTCATTGATCAACTCGAGACATGTGAATTTTTTCACACTTCACATGAACATCAACAATAGATACAAGACGAGACAAGATTTCTATCTAGAGCATAGAAAAGTACAACATTCCTTGCACTAATGGACCAACCTCAAACAACTCGAACCACTTATTAATGCCATGGTTCCATTATAGAAGAAGCTATCTTTTTTACCTCACTATAGTATCACAATAGCTTCATCAACACATACCAAACACCTATGACTTGGACTTGAAGCAAAGAGTGTTAGCCACGTCATCTGAACGCTTGCGAGATTGGCACTATTAAGATTTGTCAGGTAGCGGTAGTAGTTAGCAGCATTGCAATAACACTCTAGTGACTGACTAAAGAGTCAATCATGCACACCAAACATAGAAGACCATATTGTAGGAGTAAAGAGATCAAATAGTAAATAACACTCTATGACAACTCAAGACTTATGAAGATACATGCGTTTTGTTTGACCTTGCAAGGTATTTCACTTATGATAGTTAGCTTAGTAGTTAAGATATTGAATAAAAGTTAATTGATCATTATTTTTAGAAGCAAGCTTAGGACATGCTCTCATTGAGTTGAAGATGACTTGTGCACCCCTTTGTGCCATAGTTCTTGATTCACCAATACCAGATAGTAAAGACTATAATACACACTGTCATGAATCAATGAAAATTGATCTCAATAAATATAGCTCACCTCTAACTTTCATCTCCAAAGATTGGTTGGTGTAGACTTATGCCTAAGCATGGTGCCAATCCTAAAGATTGGTTGGTATAGGCTTATGCCTAAGCATGGTGCCAATCCTTACACATGGAGTGGAGCTTTGCACCCCAGTGTAAGAGTTAAGAGTTCAAGATGGAAGGCATAACACTTGACAAAAATGCAGTGACATAGCTTTGTTATTGAGATTCTCAAGAGACAACAAATAAGACACCTTTCTATATTCACATTTGCCCAAAAGATTTAGGTCCTTTATTAGTCCCCGCCAAAGCAGGGAATATAGTGATTGATTTTCAGTCAAATTGAGTTGACTTATCAATTTTATTGGCAAATTTTTGTAAAGTTTGTCAAAGCTTTAGAATTTTTAATTATTAAAATGTTATATATATATATATATATATATATATATATATATATATATATATATATATATATATATTTGATATTACGAAATTATGAATTTTTGATTGGCTAAGAAGGTTGATGGGACTAATAAGCCTGATCCAGATTATTTTCGGCACGAAATGAGAGCGGAGATATAATAAAGAAATGCATAGAGATATCGCAGATATCCAATAATATAACATAAATGTATCAGAGATGCAACCATAAACACAGATATACAATAATACATGATTTCTATTAATGAAAGAAATGTACAGAGACTGTAAAAATACAGAGTGAAATACTCGCTAGAATGGTGACAACTTATCTCTGAGAAGAGATGTGACGGCTACTCGCATTCGCAAGAAGATGATTACAATGAGACTCTGAAGGCCTTTTTACAATAAATAGGAATGCCCAAAACCCTAGACATCCAAAAACCTTACCCTAGGAGACGAAGTGCCAAAAGTCATGTGGGCCTCGTTTGGGTAAGTTAGTGCATCAACTTCCCGGGGTCGTAACTTTTGCATACAATCTCCGTTTTAGGCGCATGATAGCCCGTTGGAAAGGTATCGTCGAGGAGATTCATTTTGGGGGCTCAATCATGCCTTTGGCTATCATTGAGAAGCTCGATCTCGATAAACCTTCATTTAAGCCCTCAAAATGGCCCTAAAAGTTAAAAACTGCTAAAAATAGTAAATTACCAAAATTGTCAGAAAATTGTTTTGAGCCAGTTGAAAAAGGTGGGTGGCCACCGATATCGACCTGGATCAAAGCCCTGGTTGGAGGTGACTATTATAAAAAGATAATTAATAAAAAATACATAAAATTTTACAAATCATAAAAATGCCATGTGTAGCTTTGCATTAATAGTTCATTGACTAAGTACTGGGGTGACTATTATAAAAAGACAATTAAAAAAAAATACATAAAAGTTAAAAAAATCATAAAAATGCCATGTGTAGCTTTACATTAATAGTTTATTGACTAACTACTATTTTTGCATTAATAGTTCATTGACTAAGTATTGTTTCTCTTCTCCAAGAGAGTGAATGTCATTAAATTAGATATCAATAACACAGATTTCAAGTTTTAACAAGGGTTGCATGGCAATGCAGTCCCTGCCGAGTTAGTAGAGAAGTTAGTAGAGAAATACATATTGAACAATGAAACTTAATATAACTAAATGCATAAGTAATGAATATTTTTTTTATCAAAAGAAGATAATAATTGAGGGTTGTTTGTTATTCAAAATGTATAATGAACAGTAAGTTGAATGGAACTATAATATTCATAAATATAATAAATATATTATAAATATGATATAAATATAATAATAAATAATATATTAGATAATAAATATAATATAAATATAATAATGCATAATAATATATACATAGTACAAGTTTTTAAATTTAGATGTGGTGATTGGTGAAATTCATTGATTATGTAATTAATTCTACATATTGAAAGACGTGAAGGGAGCAATAACACTTCAATTCTTTCAACCAATTAGAAATGAGAAACACAAATATTTTTATTTTATCCAAAAATATACATTTGTTTTCCTATATTAAACATTACATTGCATACATAAATTTATGGTAAAAGACAAATTAATGTCACATAAAAAGAAAACTCATTGCTATAGTCCCATGGCAGGGACTAAAAAGAGTTTCTTATTTGTCTTAAAAAGAGTTTCTCAAAATTTCCAAGAGATTGAATGTCATTAAATTAGATATCAATAACAAAATTTCAAGTTTTAAAAAGAGTTTCTTATTTGTCTTAAAAAGAGTTTCTCAAAATTTAAAGATTTTTTCACTTTTGTATGGATCATGAACACATATGTTTATGTAAAGCATTTGTAATCTTTTATAAAATACTAAAAGTTGTTTTCTTTAATAATAACTTAATTATTTTTTAAATTGTAAATCACCATGTAAAATATCCAAATAAAATTATCAGTAAAATTTGTAATGTCAAATATAGTCATATTTTTAAAATACATTATTTAAAAAACAAAATTACAATTTTGAGAATTTTAATACCTTAAAACAATCGCTCATCATAAATGTGATTATTACGATGATAGAGTGTTATTCATCCATATTCATGACCAAAATAAACATTTTGTATTGTAAACACCAACTTAAAATAATAAAAATATTGTATAAGTCTCTTTTAGGAAATTAAAATTTTTTAATGTTGAAAACATATCTCAATAAAATATTCACATTACCATTTAATGATAGTATAACAATAATACATAGCTTATCTTTCATTAAAAAATGTTTAGAATTTAGACATTTGTATGAATAAAGAGAGATAGAATATGAATCTCCATGAATTTAAATATATATTGGTGTTAGATATACAATATCATTCAATAACTTACTCTTCATAGTTTTATTAAAAAAAAATTACATATAGATTTCTAAATTCTTATAGGTCAAATACTCATTTTTATCATTGATAAAGATTTAAAAATAGAAATAAATGTTAGAGTAGCATTCTAATTTATTTTAATTAAGTTCATCCATTAGTGTGGAGTGTCTTTGAACAATTTCAAATTTAAATTCATGTGTTGGTGTAGTGGTGGCTCCAAATCTAAATTTAATTAGGTTTATGTGTTGTTTGGAGGTGGCTTGATGGTTGAACAAACTTCAAATTTAAAACTATTGACACAATTGAAATTGACCTTTTGGTGAAACTTAAAATAACATTAAACAAAAAGAATGGATATAGTTAAACACTAAATAATTAAATTTTTTTTATTGTATTTATCCATTAATGAACATAATCCTAAAGCAGGGACTCGCTACTTTACAGCTTTAACGGGGTTAGTTACCATTAACTTTGCAAAATGTTTTTCCCATGAAAGAACATGTGGATTTTATTTTTCTAAATTGTATTACATTCTTTCCAAAACCTTATTATTACAATTTGTACGAAAACGAAAAAACACACACATCACTTATCTAGCATGAAACTTTGACATATTATTATTATTATCTAGCATGAAACTTTGACATGTTAAATGGCTTTTACAGTGTGTTTTTGGGAATATAAGGGATTTGCCACGAAGGGCAGATGTATTTTTGATGAGCGTGGACGAAGTGTGGTCTGAGCATTGTTATTTTGTGAATATCAAAGGGAGGGCAGGGCAACAGGGATGAGGAGCACATTTCTCAACCGTATTCTGTCCGTCGGATTGCAGTCCTCAAGGCCGGTCACTGCTATCCGCCACGGTGCTCCATGGGCTTTGGCATCCAAACGGGTAAATTTCGTTCTCTTATTTGAATACTTGATTTATAATAGACATTAGACATTGTCAGATATGTAGGATCTGCTTGTATCTGCAATGGGCATAGTGATGTGCCGATCTCTACTACGTTCGAGTGTATGTAGTTCTCAAAAGGATGCCATCGTACCCGATTTGAACTCGCAATATCGTGCTGGCAAAGAGTGGCGTTAGAGCAGATTTTGTAGTTATGGGGGTCGAACTGGGAGCCATCAAATGAGAAATAGGGCCTATATAACCTCTACACAGATCCCGGGTTGTTATGTTCAAGTGCTTCAGAGAGTGTAAGTTGAGGTTCGCAAAAGAAAGGGCAATTGCCTTCTTTCGATTAGGAAGGGAATGTAGGAGTGGAGTCACGGCGATGAAAATGTGGGCATCGGAAATGATTTGGGCCCGTTTACCGGATCAGTTACATTGTGCACTCGGGGCTTTTATTGGATTTGCTTTTGCATGTTAGGGCTCTATTGAAGGATTCCATGAACGCCTTGTTGGCAAATGCTGCTTTGACCCCCCGCGATGTAGAATCTAACAGTTAGGACCTTTCTTTAATATTCTGATTAGTTCTCATGGGACACTGATCATGCATTAATGACTTACTCTACTCTATGCAGATAATTCCAATAATGATATTTCATATGTTATTGTACTCAGGCAGACAATCCAGAAAATTCAAAAAATGACATAATTCAAAAAATGACATTTCATATCTTATATGTAGATAATCTCAAAAATGATATTTCATATGTTGGGCTGTGGAAGCCCCCCATAGCTTATATGATACATAATGCCATATCCTAATTTGGATCTAGTTGAACCAACAAGCTTTAATAAAACTAGTCCTTTAAATTTCGACATCATCTCTTGTATTTGGATCTCTTAACGAAACAAATTTCTCTGAATTCTTTTGAAAAATTTCAGTTTATCCCAGCTAAAACTTTCATCAATAGGTTTATACTTTATCCTAGCTACAAATTGCATAATAGGTTCTCATGACCAAGGCTGTTGGGAGCGGGGAGCGTCGATTTTCAAAGATTTCTGGGAGCGGGAGCGTTTTATATATATATATATATATATATATATATATATATATATATATATATATGAAACATGCAAAATGTTGAATCAATTGCAAAAAAC
>ML820160.1:49489-77662 GCA_009831015.1 Picea engelmannii
GTTGAATCAATTGCAAAAAACATGAAAACATAGATATAAGATCATTTAACTAATTGATTAGTGATGATCATTAAAGAATCAACCATTTAGTACACATATAACATCAATCATAAACATTTGTCATCAATAGATTGTAAAACAGTGAAAGCCAACATCAACCACGAAATGAAATAGTCTAGTGATTAGTCTCTAGACTCTAGACTTTAGAGCATCAATGATCGTATTCATTACCAAAGGGTTGTAACTTGTAAGATTCAGAATTTCAGTCAATAGTTCGAAGTTCAAATTTTAAAATTCAAATTTCAAACTTCAAAGGTAAATTGTCATATGATGTTCTTAAGTTCATAAGTTCATAACTTCATTGTTTACAGAATAAGCCATAATAAAGAGTCAAGAGTCAAGACTCAAGACAAAGTAATAAGTTTTAGAGACTACTTCTAAACATGAAACACAAAAAGAGATCTAGTATATAGTAGCAACTTAGCAAGTACTAAGTACTATGCTCTAAGTTTTTCTCTTGCCACGAGAAACTTCTAGTTTCTTCTCCCGTGATCTTTGAATAAGAGAAGGAACATGTGGAAGTGATCGTGGAACACGACCAACAATTGAATGGCACCCACGTGACAATGGACGCTGTGCAAATAAAGGTAAAACTGATGAATCTAGAACCCTTGTAGTGGATGGCGGTGGCATATCTCCTCCAGGAATATGATCGCCATCATGATCATTCAAAAGTTCCTCTTCCAAGCGCTCTAAAACAATGGCTCCATCCTCTAAATTAGTCTTCTTTGGATTGTTATCCCAAGTCATATCTCTTTTACAAAAACCATTCCCCTCTGCATCACAGTAATGTGACAACAACCTCAAGTTGTAATGCACATAAACCAAGCTTTCTGCCCGGTTTGCATTCAAGCTGTTTCTCTTTACATTGTGGATGAAACTATAGGTGCAACACCTCTCTGCAGAAGAGGTGTTAACGACTTGAGAAAGCACCTTCACCGCCAATTTATGCAAAGTTTTGGTAGGGGAGCCATACATGTTCCACCATTCGATAGCACCCAACCTGTCTCGATCTTTGGTTGCATGCAAGTTACCAAAGATTCCATGCTCACTGATGTATTTGCTCAATTTGCTTTGTACCTGAGCACACTCCTCTTCACCAGGTACCAACTTGTCCAATGCAAGCATATATCCATTTTGCACCTTTGGATCTGTGTGTGGTTTTCTCCTTTCCCCACCCCCGGGTGTTGGTTGGGACAACCAAGATGAAGAATAATATTTTGGGGTAAGGACATATGCCAGGGCATGGAGTGGAACATTCAAATTATCCCACCTTTTGACCACAGGTTTATGGATATGATCATACAAGATCGCATCCTTCGGCTGAACAATGTCTTTGATTTGGCCTAGCATGCTGTCCATCTGCTCATACACCTCTCCAATCACCAGTCGATCTGTATCTGCAAACCGAATCATAATGTAAATGGGTTTGGTGAATTGCAGAATATACTGAACCTGTTGCCAAAAATGGCCACCAAGAACTGTGTCCTCCACTTCCTGAAAGTCACTTCTCTCAAATACGGATGTAGCCCCGTCTTTTAGATCCTGCCATGAATCACTTGAGGCCATACTAGCCAATGCCTCTCTTACCTTCAACAGACGCCTGTAGGTGAGATAATAGCTAGCAAATCTGGTCTTTGCAATTTTTAGTAACTCCAACTTGGAGTGACTGCGAAAAATGTAGTGGGCCATGCTATGATTGGTAATAAATCTTATCATCTTCTTCCCTCTCTTGTACAAAGCACTAATCCATCTATAATCATGGTCCTTCATTTTAATGATATAATGCATCAAAAGGTTCATTGTGTGAACCAAACACCCTGACCAAAATATATTGGGGTACCTATTTTCAATGATTGCTCCTGCTGCCTTACAATTAACAACATTATTAGTGATGACTTGAATGACATTGTAGGGTCCAATCTCTTTAATGGTTTTAAGCAAGGCATCTGCAATATTAATCCCTGTTTTGTAGCGATCTGAGTAGTCATGGGCTGAAAGGAAGATCACACCAATCTTAGACACACCAAGAATGTTTATCAATGGTTTGCCTTTCACATTTGTCCAACCATCAGATACTATGTTGTGGAGAGTCACCTCAATAAGTTTCTTTGCTCTGTTGGGATAATTATTGGTATTAGTGCCACTTGGTATAAATTGACAAGGGAATCAA
Organism: Picea engelmannii; assembly: GCA_009831015.1. Taxonomy (NCBI): domain Eukaryota; kingdom Viridiplantae; phylum Streptophyta; class Pinopsida; order Pinales; family Pinaceae; genus Picea; species Picea engelmannii. Next base: position 51,723 of record ML820160.1, read on the forward strand.
GCCGAGTAAAGGCTAATCTAAATAATCAGATCATAGTTGTTACCCGTTGATGGTTTTGCTATGTATTGTCCAGAAAGGTGTAAACATAAATGAATGCATTGTGTTGGCTTCAATCCATGGAATCAATGATACTTTCAAGCATCAAAGAACGCAAACAAGAGTTTCCAACCTTTTTAAATAGTGTAACATGTGCTTTAACTCCATGTTCTGTTTATATAAATTCAATCAATTTCAATAATCTTTTATGAACAAGGTTCATTGTTATGTGAGCTTTCATTTCGTCCAACGAGATTCATTGTTAAGTTGGATTACATTTTGTTCGGAAATCATATATGTAACTTGTCGATGATTTTTGAAAGAAAATCAAAATGCGAGAGAGATAAAAATATGAGAACATAGCAACATGCACATAAATCATGACATGCGATTTATCTTGGAAAACCCAAACTGGGAAAAACCAACCAATAGATCTATTACTCCCTTGACCAAACCCGACCAAGTTGGCCAAGTGAGCCTTCAACGCTCACCTCCTGGCACATTACAATGGAGTATCTTAAGCCTTTTCAAGGCTTCATTACATGTAATCCATCGGCTACCAAAACCATGTGCCCGAAACCACCATTGTTGACCTAACAACTTTGACTCTTTCAGTGAGTCAAGTTTAACCTAACATCCCCCCCCCCGNCTCGGGGTTTTCCTTGACCAAATTCGGCCAAGCCGACCAAGTGAGCCTTCATCCCTCACCACTAGGCCCTACCCCCTCAAAGTTTATAAACAGGGTATTCCGGAATCCGACATGTCCCCCCATCACATAGGTCTACCTCCAGACTTTACCGGTAATTTGCCAGGGGTTGCATGCCCAACCGAGTCTTATAGTCGTATGCCCATTCACATGCAATAAACATTTTCAACTCCGTTATAATAAATATTGTTTTTCATTGTTGCTATCTCGACACTTATGCCGCCATTCTCTCACATTCGCACATCCGGTGCTCTCTTTGTGCAGTCAAAATCCTTGGTCATAGACAACTCCAGCTCCTGCAACTGCCCTCACCCGTGTTCATTTCACATGGTAAATCTTAGCGAAAGCGCCCCCCTTGAAATCCCCAAACTTGAGTGGAGAAGCTAAAATCAACAAATTATTGCTAAACACTCGGGTCTCCAAGCAGGCCGTCCATGCACTGCTCCTTGTGGGTTTTCTTCTGTTGAAACCCTAGCTCTGTACTTCAGTAGCTGTGTCATGGGGTTCTCCATCTTTCTTCATCATCTTTTGCAGCATCGACAATAGACTATGTCTATCACAGACCCACAACAAGCCAAACCCTTAGCAACAAAGGTGTCCTCTTGAAGCCAAAGTCTTGCTCTGATACTAAATGAAAGGAAATCAAAGTGCAAGAGAGATAAAAATACGAGAATATAGAAACATGCACATAAATCATGACACGAGATTTATCCTGGAAAATCCAAACCGGGAAAAACCAGCTAATAGATCTATTAGTCCCTTGACCAAACCCGACCAAGCCGGCCAAGTGAGCCTTCACCGGTTACCTCTTGGCACATTACAATGGAGTATCCTAAGCCTTTTAAAGGCTTCATTACATGCAATCCATGGGCAACCATGGGCTACCAAAACCATTTGCCCAAAACCACCATTGTTGACCTAACAACTTTGACTCTTTCATCGAGTCAAGTTTAACCTAACAATTATGCTATGTACTGTCTGGAAAGGTGTAAACATAAACTAATGTAGTGTGTTTGGTTCAACCCATATAAAATCTTTTGAGTTTGCATGGAGTCAATTATTTTTCAAACATCAAAGAATGCAAACAAGAGGTTTTGACCTTTTTGAATAGTTTTACAGACGCTTTCATTCCATGTTCTATTTATCTAAATTCAATCAATTTCAATAATCTTATATCAACAAAATTCATTGTTAAGTTGGCTTACATTTTGTCCAGAAATCATATACACAAAATGCCCCCTGGTTCAATGTCGATGATTATTCACTTCTTTGAAAACATCCTCTGTTTGCAAACTCTTGGCCCTGCATGAGACAAGCTCTAGTATGTCTAGAAGTTGACCTACCATCCTATGTCATTGGATACAATACCAACTTACGTGGGCTGTTTAATTAAGACTAGTTGAAGAATCTTCTCACTATACTTTGTTAAACTCTTCTTCATTGTTAAGAACATGATGTTGAGATTTGGGTACCTTGGAAAGTGGTCCCCTTGTGTTTGTGAGTGTCTAAACACAAAGGGGGAGACTATTACCCTTGTACTTTACCTTTATGTTCTAATTTCACTTTGACTTAGGAGATTTAAGTCAAAAGTGAAATATGTCACTTAAGTCATAAAGTGACATTTAATTTACTTTGTGGGTGAATTAAAGGACATGAGGCAAACTAAGGAAACTTAACAAAGTGGGTTTTCTAAGTGAGATCTTTGGGATTAAATCTCACCCATTGATTAGACATGGCTAGATTGAATCTAGGCCATTGGTCTTTTAGGTTTGGCCAAGGAGAGGCTAAAGGAAGGAAAAGGGTAAGGAGGAGGCTCATTGTTCACTTGTTCACTTGAGAGATTTAGGTGAGGAGAAGGAAGTGAAGAGAAAGAGAGAGTGAGGGTTTGGAGGCTCTTGGGTGCATTCTTGAGGAGAGGAAGGGCGCACAAGGGTGAAGGCTTGGCTTCTTGAGCTTGGAGGGTGCAAGCTTGCATGAGAGGGAGTATCCATGGAGAAGGGTGCATTTGCTTGAGCTTAGGCGTATTCTAGGTGGAGGGGCGCTCTCATATGGCAAGGGGCGCATTCTAGGAAGAAGGTGCACTTGCTTGACGAGGTTGCAAGGCTTGGAGAAGGGTGCACTACATAGAGGAAGGGTTTGTGTGAGAGAGGGGCGCACCCAAGGCAAAGGGGCGCTTGTGTTGAAGCTTGGACAAGAGGAGGGCGCACATGTCCAAGAGCTTCATATCACAAAGTTTCTTCAAGAGGTGGACACATCTACAAGTGGGAAAAGGCAAAGGCATCTTAAGGCAAAGGCAAAGTACAAAGGAAGAGGGCTAAAGGCTTAGCAAGAGAAGAAGGGCGCACCAAGGCAAAGGGCGCCTTTGTTCAAGGGCTAGCAGGCACATCTTCAAGGGACTCCAAAGCATCCAAGTTTGGTTGCTATTGTACCAGGTTCACTTGTATTTGTTTTCCTTATTGTACTCATGCTTTGAGATCTCCTATATATACATCTCATTCTAAACTGGTTTTCCCCGGGGGGGGGGTTTATCGAGGGTCATGTTGACCAAAAATACTTGTGTCCAAATTTTATGCATTCTTAGTGTTTAGATCAGCAGTAGGAGCTGTTAAGATCCTAGAGGAGTGCTATATGTTTTGAGGTTTGCATGTACTAACATTGGGTTACCAAAACTACTTGCAAGGGCACCTTAAAAAAACATATATCCATCAGTGTAGGGCAGATTTCTTGGCAGATTTGAACAGACCTGTTTGCTGTCCTAAAACAGCAGCAAGGACAGATTTGGTTGATGAAACTTAGAGCCCAACAAGAGGTCAAAGACATACTTGTTGGGCAGCCCTCATAGTTCCTCAAATTTCTACACATGAAACATATTTAATAATACATACAACATATCACAGCTAAAGAATATGCTACTGAATAGTAAGAATGCATCTAAAGTTACAAAGAGTGCCTCCAGAATACCAAAATCCTTGCTGGGAGGCATCTCCATAAAAAAATCTTATCAAGTCCAATCCATGTTAATCAGAAATAAGATGTGAGTATGTATAGCCTCATGCATCTTACAATTATATCCTCATGTTGCTGAAGGACATGAATGTTTGTTATCAAACATTAGCAAATATTACACATTCAAATCCCAAACTACCTCTAATACATAATATTATAATACCGATTCTTAGGGGCAATTTACCACTAACTTTGGATGTCCATAGTTAGTCCTACTTAGCATAATTCGGCTTGAAATGAGTTTTAGTCTTCATTTTGTCCTTTCTTACATTTGCTCATGTGTCATAGATACCGTTTCCATTTACGCGAAGAATTACTCCAATAACTTCCATGTGATGTTACATCTTGCTTTATCCACAATGTGATAAGTGTGTTACATACACAAAGGATGTTCCTCATCTGTTGCTTTTGGACAATGAGTTCTAGAAGGTTAAAAGGCATAAATGGTTCTTTTGAGATAATGGTAGACGATAGATCAGAAAAGATTTCAATATTTTTGTGCTTTAGCTGAAGGAAATCCACAAGGTGATAAGCATTCGTGACATTCTGGTACATACAAGAGATTAGGTACTCACACTTCATTTTCTTGTTGCTCATAGTTACTGTTTCGTGTTTATAAAGTTCAAGGTTCATTTGTGTTCATCGAAGATGGTACTTGTAGCATTAGTGAATGGTTGATTCCTTCATGATATGTTGTCAAGTGATGAGTATTGAGTATAACATGAAATGACAATTATTTCTAGGCAACTTGTCATCCAGATTTAATGTTAAAAACACATTTACAAGTGTCGAAGAATGGTAACCACAAGAAGTAATCATAACAAAATCCATTGTCAATAGAGAAAGGATAAATCAACTACACATTAGATGCTGGTCCATAAGGAAGTTTGGACCTTTAAGTCTGGTGACCTAATTATATGTTTTTTGATGGTGTCAATTGTTTTTATGTTATAAGTGTAGGACGTGAGAGCAATTAAACTAAACATTAACTGTACAAAATAAAAAATGATCTAATTGAAAAGATCTATGATTGAAAATTAAAATATATTATTCAAGGAGGTGTTGCGGTGCTGCGCTTTCTTGCTGCTACAATACTTTTTTTCTCATTTATTAGTTGTCTCCTCTAATTAGCTGGCATGCTTTGGTTGTGCTTCTTGCCATAAGGCCTTTGAGAGCCCTTAAAGACTGAATCAAGGTCCAAGGACATATCATTTGATTCAAATTTTTCTCTATTTATTGCACGTAATTTTGTGTTTGGTGATCAAGTGAACAATGGCATTCCCAAAGAGATATTGAAAATTTGTCCCCAAGGTTTATCACTAGTTAATGAAAACAACCTGATGATTTTCCTATTGATATTTCTATTTTAGAATACGAGGTTATTTGTCACAAGTTTATCGAACACACACTCCTAGAGTACTTTGTTGGCTATGTTCCTCTAGAGGTTAGGATTATGGCCTTTATGAAGAAGGTATGGGAGCCACATGGTTGGCATGGTGATCAAGTGAACAATGACACCCCCGAAGAGACTTAAAAAATTTGTCCCCAAGGTTTATCACAAGTTAATGAAAATGGCCTGGTGATTTTCCTATTGATATTTCTATTTTACAATGAGGTTACTTGTCATGAGTTTAAGCAACACACACTCTTGGAGTACTTTGTTGGCTACATTCCTCTAGAGGCCATGATTAGCCTTTATGAAGAAGTTATGGACCCACACAGTTGGCATGGCTAGAGTACCAAGAACCTAACTAAAGGATTTTTTGCCATTTTCTTTTCTCACAGAGTTTGCATGTGAAGCTATCGCTTCTCGTGGTCCATGAGTATGCGGGAATACTCTTGTTGTGTTCCCCCGTTGGTTCAAGGACCTTTTGGCTAAGTCGAGTGCACAACTTTGTTATCCTATGTGTGTAGAGTTTCTAAGCCTACCCACAGTTGTACCTCAAATGAATTTCCAAGCCTTTGGGCAACTTTATTTACCACGAACATGAAAGGTTCTTTAACCCATGTTCTTAGAAGAGGGATTGTCTAAAAGTTGACTTGTCGAAAGACCTTAAAGAGTTTGTGTTGATTTGGGTTGGGGATAAGGTGTTTAAGCAACTTGTTAGAGACATCATTTTGGATTGTACCCAATGCCTACTTTAGGTGGCAAACCTTAGACCATAAGATTCAAGACCACATGGCCAAACTTGACGCACCTCAGTGCCAAGTCAAACGAGCTCTTCAAGCTCCTTAAGCTCCTCAAGCTCAAACAACTCCACAGACTAACAATAATGTTGAATATGGATGGGTTCCAGTGGTCTAAGAGAATGTTTAGGCCAATAATGTAGCAATATCTCAAGCCTTCCAAAAGGTCAAGGCTGATAAACTATCAATGTTTGTTGTGTTGGCTATGAGCAAGCCTATGCCCTTGGCCATGGTGAAGGAGCTTGCTTGGCCCTCCCAAAACACTGCTTCTCAAAGTTGTAATTGGAAGGCACGCTCTTTGCCACCTTATTGGAATTTCTTGGAGTCTTCGAATGTTGAGGAGGCTAAGAGGAAACCCAAAATTGACAACACCAAGATTGACTATTTTACTCATGTCCTCCAATGCCCACCAGCCTCGAATTCCTTTGATGTTATGGTTGGGCTAGGGGATAATGCTGATTTGGATAATGTGGATTCTATCACCTCTCCAACCCAATGAAGATAGAGTTGTGGAATGTGAGGGGGTTCATAGATTCTTGCAAAAAAGTTATGGTCAGTAGGGTTAGGATCATTGTTGCAAATATCTCTTTTGGGAATATATTGCTAAGGGTTCAAAAATAAACTTATTGGAAATATCGAGTAAAATATTGGTAAGCATAAATGTGGCCCTGAAAAGCTCGAAAATATTGGCAACCTGAAGAACTCAGACCAATCAATAGAAATCAGAGATATTTGCAACACTGGCTAGGACCTTCTTTCAAAACCTAGATATATTGTTTGCAAGAGGTCAAGGTTTCTAGTTTTCTTTTGAAGAGTTCTTTGAATTATATCTGGTCCAATGTGACCATATTTGCTTCCACCCATGATGAAGAAAGAGGAGGTGCAGCGATTCTTGTTCCTCCCCCACTTGCTGTTGTTGTTATGAATTGGGTCACAGAGCCAACACAAAGATTAGTATGGATTATGCTTAATTTTGATGGTTGTATGTTGGGGTTAGTGATGTAGGAAAATAGGATGCAGTGATGCACATATGGTAGAGAGAAAATAAAAGAATATTTTCATTGTATTGATTATTTTTTTCACAGGTCATGATTCATAACCTATGATAAAGGAAACCTGCATGTCATTTATTTGTTTTTGAAATTTGGACATTTCAATCTTAACTAAGTAGAGCTCATCTTTAGGGTGATCACACCAAGGTCATTTATTTGTTTTTTGACGTTTTAAGCTTAATTAAGAAAAGCCTATATTCAGGATGATCACGCCACATTCAGGATGATCACACCACTACTTGGTGTGATCATATCATCATCCTGAAGATGATCTTTTGCTTAAATAAGTTCGAAAAGTCGAAAACAAATCAAGGACATGCAGGTTTCCTTTATCATAAAAGAATATTTTGTTAATAATGTTGCAACGTTATATCATCATCTTGAAGATGAGCTTTGCTTAAATAAGCTCGGAAAGTCGAAAACAAATCGATGACATGCAGGTTTCCTTTATCATAAAATAATATTTATTTAATGACGTTGCAATGTTACATCTCTCACACACCATGAATCATTGTAGGTTACACATATTTCTAGCACAACAGTTGGTTAGGTGTTTTTACCAACCAACTTCTAACCCTAACATTTATCAGTACATTGCATTCATTGGTCACAAGTTGCTGACACCTAATATGTGACATAAAATTTAATGACTCCTAATCATAATGTTTTGGAGTGTTACCAGTTTGGTACCTTACCTTAATACAAAACTTCAAAATTTTACAACTCAAGAATCTTGCAGAACTTTTCAAAAACTGTTGATATGAGGCTGCATATGGGTCAGCTGTCATCCACCATGTCACCTGGGCAACCGGACACGGTGCTTGCTGGTTTTCTGGAAGAGCCACTCGGGTATGTGACATATATGATATCTTCAATGCTAACAACAACTACATCTTCTCTAGAAACCATTATTGGTGCTCCATTAGGTTGCCATCAGCATCATTCTGACATTGAAGGTAGAAATCACCTAGACAACAGTCCAACTTGCTCATTGCCTGCCTGGAAATTTGTCTCATCGGCAACCAATCCATGAAACACCCCCTTTCTTCTTTGTTTCAATGGGGCAAAATGTCTGTTTTTGGGGGTAAACTCTTTTGAAAATTACTTTTTTCTTTGAATTAGATCTTCAAATTGTTTTTATTTAAATGCCGGGCATATATTCTATGCCCAGAATATATGTCTTCTGGATTAGATTTTGGTGTAGTTTTGTGCTAGATGGGTAAAGTCTTTTTGGTTTACACACTGACCATTTCATCGTCAATAATGTGGCCAATATATACAATACCGGCATTTTTCTTCACTGCAAAGCATTCATTGCACTTTTTCCAGACTTAAAAAAATTATTTTCCGGACTTTGAAAAACAATTCCTAACACTTAACCCACTCTTTTACTCTGATCTTCAAACTGGAAAAACTGGAATTTCTCAGATTAAAATATTTTCTGGAAAGTTACAGAATTACCTCTGTTAATTCTGAGAAATTTTCACTCTAGGGTACACATTTTTCTTGCTTCTGTCACATTCTTCTCTGGACAAAAGAATCTAGGGATTCTCACAGATGTGTCTCTGCTGCTGCGTGTTCTCCTTCTTTTGCTGGTGGTCTGTGTATGTCTTTTGTAAAGATAATTGCTCTCAAATGGACCCGGGCTGCAAACTCACGCCCTTTCCCTAGGATTACTGGGTTTGAAAATTTGTGTTCTCCTGGGTTTCTAATAAGGCCATCTCAAAAATTCATTTACTGTTTTAATAACATGTCTGTTGTACTGAATTTTTCTTATTTGTGTATTCCCTTCTCTGTCTGACACATTCTGGTTCGTACCAAATTTTTCCTGCACTCCTCTCTCACGTGAATTTTTGCATTGTGTAAAAGTTAGTTCAGGGTGCAATTTTCTACCTCTGCTCATAGGGTTCGGTCTGTGCAATTTTCTGCCTCTCTGCTTATGGGTTTCGGTCAGCACAATTTTCTGCTCCATTCTTCTGTGTCACTTTTGAGTTATGAGTGTTTTCCCTAGTTGCATTCCGCTGGTGGGTGTTTCAATTTCTTTTGCAAGTCCTCACCCTGTTTGCACCTTCAGGTTGTGTGTATCTGTTGGGTCTTGTGCCGTTTGTTCGGCCTTCAGGTTTGTCAGGAGTCTTCTCTTTTTGTTTTCTTTAATCTTTGTAAAAATTAAGCCTTGTCTATAATTTGAACTGTTAAAAAAGTTAAATTTTACTTACCTTTAACTTCAATCTTTTCCTTTTTTTTTTTCTCTTTGAATGCTTGGTCCTGGGACCTGAACACAAGATGATTTCTTCCTCCTTGTGGTCCAGGTTTTCCTGCCTGCTCTGATACCATGTAGGAAAATAGGGTGCCATATATGGTGGAGAAGCAAATAAAATAATTTCTTATTAATGGTGGTGCAACATTACATCTCTCACACACCATGAATTGCCATAGATGGCACATCTTTATAACACCCCTAGCTGTTTAGGTGACATAACTGTTTAATCTCTAATCTTAACATTTTATCATTACATTGCACTGGGCACAAGTTGTGGAGATCTTGTGAATTGAGATTTCTTATGTAATTCAGAAATTTCACCTCTATCCTAGAGGTTTCCCAGATCTTAACCCTGTGAATTTTCAGTCTTAGGGCTGTTATGAAATAAACATAAAACATCAATGGCAGTGGACAATATTTCAATCTTCAACAACCTAAAATATCTAGGCAATCCAAGAGAAAAGATACCAAAGTGTTCCGATAAGTTTCTGTCCTCTAGGGCAATCTTATTATGCATAAACTAGATCTGAAAACCAGTGTTTACATAAGTAAATACAGCAGCAAAACAACCCTTATCTTCTTCAATTACAATGTTAAATCACTTAACATAATTACCCTTTACTTATGTCAAATCAACAAGACATATATAAATGGAAATTGCAAACCATGAAGAACATAGATGACTGAAAATTAAATATGCAATTTATACAAGTATTGGACAGCTGAAAACTTCATCAATATGCATTAGATAAAGTTCATGTATATACCATAGACTTTATCACAAGGCTAGTACAATCCACTAACTCTCCAAAACCCTAGCTAGGGAAAACCAAAAAAACCCTAGCTCACAACAAGGATATCCAACAAGCATGTGTCACTCAAGCAAGTTCTCCAAGGCAATATGTCTCCTCCTCTTCTACTTCACCAAATACACCCTAGGGTTTCATCTCAATACGCTAATCCCCATTCTCCAAGGGATGAAACCCTAACCCTAGACTTGAAGATGCTCCAAGAAGGTCAAGAAACCCTAGCAACTCCGAGAGAGAGAGAGAGAGAGAGAGAGAGAGAGAGAGAGAGAGAGACCGAGTACACATGAAGATCTAAGAGAGAGAAGTTGAGTAGTGTGCTCCACTTGATCACATCTCCGACACAAGAGTGATAAGCATAATGAGCTATAATGAATATGAGTGATGATCATCTCCAATGTCTTCTTCTTCACAAGAACAAACCTTAGTCACAAGAGTAGTTTGTAACAAAGACATCCTCCTCCCATGTAGAAATTATCATAGGGTTTCCTCACGAACCCTGGTGAATCACTTAAAGGAGACATTACAAAGAGAAGAGTATGATGATGATGATGAATGGAAGGACTTCTCCTTCCTCGACAAATTCCCTTAGAAGCAACCTACAATAAATACATGTGGGCTCATACAAGTGGAGCGCTCCACTCCAAGGGTACACATGTCAAGCTCCAAGGTGATGTTGTACACAATTAGGGCTCCAAAATGATGTAGCTACACAAGGTGTGTCACACCCCTTCGTCACAAGTCCATATAAATGCTCTTCTTAAGCCATGTACTCCATTGGGTCCACCCCCTCTGCATGAACATTGTCGCAACCTAGGCATCCCCGAGCCAACTCCAACCCTCCATACATGAATCCAAGCTACCCCATGTTGAACATTGTCGCAACCTAGGCATCCCCGTGCCAACTCCAACCCTCCATACATGAATCCAAGCTACCCCATGCTATCTAGGGCTTGAGGCCCTCCTCCAAGATGCATGACGCTCCTCCTCCTAAGTAGGGTGTTCTCTAACCAAACAAACCTCTCCATGTGGCCATCATGAATGATGTCCTAGAAGCTATAAAGAGGACCTCTAATGAATGCCAAACAAGCACCCAATTGAGGTCAAGCAACCACTGAGCAAGCTATCTCCAATGGGCAAATGTAGTACGAACCATCTCCCATTTGTCAATCCGTCACGGACCAACTAGGGGCTGATCATACACCATGTACCCCAAATCTCATTAAGCACCCCCAAACATGGTGTAAACACTTTTAGAGTAAACTGTCACCATGCTATCACAACATCTCGATCCTCCAAAGGATATCGACCACTTGTGAATATGAATGAACATAGCCCTAGAAACAAAAGCAAATTGCCAAACTCCATCATCCCTCAAGTCAAAATCATGGGCCAAAATCAATGGACACAACATCATAAGTTGTTCAGGACATCTTGCAAAGATAATCACATCTCCATACAAGACTAAGACATGTGGATCACTTCTATCAAAGTCAAAAATAGAAATCTACACAATTCAACTCATCAATACTTAGACACCAAACTTGTGGTATAAGTAACAATCCATGCAAGGCTATCAACAACCTGTCAACATGAGAATCCCTCTCATGTATCTCGAAACCTCCAACAACTGAAACAATTTGAACTAGACCAACTCCTTCATCCCAAGAGAATCTTGAAGCAAGAGTAACATCATGGTCAACTCCCTTTATCTGAGAGAATTTATCAACCCTATCCTTGTACTCTACAATACTCCCATTAGTTGCAAACATGGAATCAATCTTAGCATTATCCTCCATCAAGGTATCACACCTCTCCTCTAGACAACTAGAAGGCTCATGGATGGAAGAAACTAATGGATCATGGCTGGCACATCTCCTAGGAGGTATACTTGCCCTCATTGAAGATCTGGGTGCTCCTATATGCTCTTGTGCATCTTGTAATGTTTGGGTAAGCCATCTTGGCTTCCTACAAGTTGGAGTAATAGGTGATGGTAGATCCACACCCAATCTCACGTCATCTCCCTCTAAATCTAACTCATCTTGAGTCTCCGACAACAATCTCCTCTCTTTCTTCAATCACTTGAGGAGAATCTTGTGAACCGGAAGATCTCGCATTCTCATCACACTCCACATCTTTGCTCACCATAGTCTCCCATTGTGCCAAAATATCGATCCTATAAGCTGTAGAAGTTTCATTATATCCAACAACACAAGATCCTATCACAACATCGATAATAGGTTCTGAACCTATCTCCATGGCATCCCACCATGCATGCTTTGCATATGCCTCCTCAAAGCTAGAAGGCTCTTCCAGGCTCCAGCCTCTCGTTGTAATGCAAAAGTGACACAGGATCAATAAGTATCTTGTGAACGCCACCCTCTCTCACCCCTCTAGCCAAACTCCTCGGACTAGCTAGACTACAATCACTGATGGTGCACTACTATCCCTCAAATGCAATTCTCCTTTGTACGTATATCATATAAGACATTGAAAGAATATTTTTCTTCAAACTAGGAACAAATATAATATCACTCAGTTCAAGCACATCACCTAAAGGCATCTGAAAGGAAATGGAGCCAACTCCTCTCACAGGATAAGTGGCATAATCACCAAGCTCCACGCTCATGCCTCTCTCTTGCTCTTGAAATTTGTTGAATAATGACCAGTTATATGTCATATGTCTCAAAGCTCCACTATCCATATACCATCCAACACTAGACATAATGCCAGAGGACAAGCAAGAGACCAAAGCCATATCCTTTCTGGAAAATTTTCAATATGGAGAAGATCCTCCAACTATTACAAGTGAAAACACACTAGAATCTACTGAAATGAATCAACCACCTATTGTAGGTCCTCTTCAGTATCCCACCTTCTGAAAATGATGATGATGACGATTAACATCCTTTGAGACCAAGTGGTCTATCGAACCTTAAGAAGGTAAAATATTACTTGAAATTCTTTAAAATTGTATTTCTATGCTCAAAAAGCATTGAGAGAAGGGTTCCAAGATCACCATAATTTTGATGACTTAGGAGGTTAGGAAGGTTGGTAATGTGGAAGATATTTTTAAATTGGGATCTAATATGGGTATAGGTAGGGCAATCCAAGAGGAAGTGTTTTCCATCTTCTACCTGCTTAGTGTCACAAAGGTGACAAATTCTCTCATCCCATGGTGTTTTGGGAGTTGTCCAACGCTCAATTTCACTATGTAGCTTGTGAGAGTTTGTTCTTATTTTAGCAATGTTGATTTTCTTCTTTGCACTTTTTTGATCTTCTAAATTAGGGTTGACCACCTCCTTGTAGTATCTTAATTTCCTTTTATCCACTAATTCTTTATCTCACCACATATTCTCCTTAAATTTAGAAGTGATAATATTTGTAATATTATCGATATTCTGCATGATTGCTTCTTCTTGTATTCCCCAATGATTTAACCAAGATTTGACATCTTTATGCCATCCCCGCTTGAGCCGCTGGTAGTTTTGGCTAGAGTTTGAAACAGTTTTGGGGAGCCTCTTGTCATCCGTGTTGTTTATCTTGTTCTTGTACGTTAGGTATCTAATCATAGCAATGCTCTCCATGGATGAAAGGCTTGCTTCTATGAGGAGGATAGGATAGGGTGTATTTCCCTTAATTTTGAGATTTTAAGTTATAACATTCTTTTGGATCTGTTCTATCTTTCTCCAGGATTCTCTAGATATATTGCCACCCCAAACTTCACATCCATATAAGATAACTAGAGTGACAAGAGTGTGAAAGAGGACTTTTTTTTATCCCAAAGCCAAAGGTCTGCTGATTTAAAATTGTTTTCGAGCCCATAGTTAGCTTTCCACTCTCCATTTATCCTTTTTTCAATGCTATAGTTTCAATTGAGCTTGTGGTGGATATCAATTCCAAGATACTTGTATGAATGCACTTCCTCCAAGCTATTGTTGTCATAAACAAAAATATCGTTGGTGTTCCTTTTGGATTTAACTATCATAACATTTGTTTTGTCAGTGCTCACAGTCATGCCCATGCTATAGCAGAAGTCCTTGAGGGTTATTTAATTATTAGTTGCTTACCTAAGTCATAGGGACTCTTCTCCATAAGAACAATATCATCAGCATAAAGAAGGAGGAAACCGCGGGAACAAATCAGTCACCTATCACCTAGCATTGGAAACCGCGGGAACAAATCAGTCACCTATCAGAGGTCCTCCTAGACATCACACCTGCTGAAAACAGATCCATAACAACCATCAATGTAGTAGATTCTTCACCTCTCATCTCGAGAGAAACCCGTCAAAACCTCTTATAGGTGCAAGTGCTCATCTCAAGCAACCTAATGTATCACACCCACCAAGCTCAAACAAGGTCAATACTTCTCCTAGGTAATCTTCATCTGATATACGAGCTCCCTCTTACATCTTGAATGATCTCAGCCACAAAAGCTCTGATACCATGTGGAAATTTTGTGAATTGAGATTTCTTATGCATTTCATAAATTTCACCTCTATTGTAGAGGTTTCTCAGATCTTAACCCTGTGAATTTTCAGCCTTAGGGCTGTTATGAAATGAAAATAAAATAGCAGCGGCAACGGACAATATTTCAGTCCTCAACAACCCAAAATATCTAGGCAATCCAAGAGAAAAGATACCATAGTGTTCCAATAAGTTTCAACCCTCTAGGGCAATCTTCTCATGCATAAACCATATCTGAAAACCCTTATTTATAGCAGTAATACAGCAGCAAAACAACCCTTATCTTCTTTAATTACAATGTTAAAGCACTTAAGATAATTACCCTTTATTTATGTCAAATTAGCAAGACATACATAGCTGGAAATTACAAACCATGAAGAACGTAGATGGCCGACAATCAAATCTGCAATTTACACAAGTATTGAACAGCTGGAAATTTCATTAATATATAAGATGAAGATCATGTACATACCCATAGTCTTATCACTAGCTCTCCAAAACCCTATCTAGGGAATAAGAAAAGCCTAGCTCACGGTGATTCAATAAACATGAATCATTCGAGCAAATTCTCCAAGGCAAGATGTCTCCTCCTCTTTTCCTTCTTCACCAAATACACCCTAGGGTTTCATCTCAAAACCTCAATTTCAATTCTCCAAGGGATGAAACCCTAACCCTAGACTTCAAGGTGCTCCAAGAAGATCAATCAACCTTAGTGGCTCCAATAGAGAGAGAGAGACCAAGTACAAATGAAGATCTAAGAGAGAGAAGTTGACTAGTGTGCTCCACTTGATCACATCTCTAACACAAGAGTGATAAGCATAGTGATTTATAATGAATATGAGTGATGATCATCTTCAATGTCAATCTCCAACAAAGACCTCCTCCTCCCATGTATAACTTCTCCTAGGGTTTTCTTGTGAACCCTAGCAAATCACTCCAAGAAGAAAAGTGCAAAGAGAAGAGTATGATGGTGATGATGATGGATGAAATTACTCTCTCCTTCCTCTATGTATATGATAGGTAAGGGAGGCCAACAATACAAGGTTCGCTAATTCCCTTACAGACAATCTGCAATAATCACATGTAGGCTCACACAAGTGAAGTGCTCCACTCCAAGGGTACACATGTCAAGCTCCAAGGTGATGTCGTACACAATAAGGGCTCCAAGATGATGTAGCTACACAAGTTGTGTTCACACCCCTTTGTCACAAGTCCACACAGACTCCATTTCTCCTCCTAAGCCATGAGTCCGTCGCTCCTATGCCATGTACTTGACTATGTCCATTCCCCCTACATGAACATTGGTGCAACCCAGGCGCCCTTGAGCCAACTCCAAGCCTCCATACATGAATCTAAGCTACCCCATGTTATCTAGGGCTTAATGCCCTCCTTCAAGATGCACGGTGGTCCTAAGTAGTCTTGGCTTAGGCAAGGTGTCATGCAAGCCAAGGACACATAGACTAATGCATCTCCAAGTCATTTAAATTTTTTCTAAGTCTAACTTAGGGAAATGGGTTTAATTAATTTAGTTAGTGATCATTTAAATATTTCCTAAGTCTAACTTAGGAAATGTTGATTATTAATTATTATTAGTTAACCACTTGTTAGAAGCTTCTTTGATCTTATCTGGAAGGTCAAAGTTAGTTTTAGATTAGATCGTAGCCATTGATTTGTCATGTTGGGGATTTAATCTCCACCTCCAATCACATAGCTGGAGATTTATAAGCATGTGGGGTGACTTGAGGAGATCATTCAGTTGGTGAGTGACACCAAGAGGGTTTGCTGCAGATTGAAAATGTGCAGCAGCAGTGACGGAGATAGGAAGGGTGGCAGTCTTCATCTCCATCAGATCCGAGTGGCAAGGTGGAGAAGAGGGCCTAGTCCCTTTGTCTTAGGGCCGAGTGGGCCGCTTTTGCTGTAGAGGCCATGTGAGGAGGAAAAGGAGGCCAGGTCTTGGTCGCTGTAGCAGCCGTGAGGAGGAAAGGGCTAGGCCGTAGCCCTTACATCCCAGACTGAGCCTTAGTGTGGGGGCTGTGAGCTAGCACAACCGCACCCACAGCCACATCACACGCAGAACAACAGAGCCGTGAGGAAAAGGAGGCCGAGACTTAGCCAGGGAGGCCGTAAATCAAAGCCATAGGCCCAGATCTGCCCAGATTCATTTCAAATGTCTGTATAAAAGAGTTTGCTAGGTTTGGCATCATAGTATTCATTTTCTGGATCTGCTGAAGCAAAATAATAAAACCCTCGTTTGCTGGTTTTCCCCGGAGTTGGGGTTTCTAGGGTATCTCTGGTGTCTATTTTATTGCGTGTTTGGTTTCTATTAATTCCGCTGTGCTTAGAAAGGTTATTATAACTCAGTTATATTTTTGTTATAGATCAGATTTAGAATTTGTTGTTGTTCTTCAGATCTGGGTATAAAAATCTATTGAAACAGAAATTAAGTTTGCTGAGTTTTAAGGAAAAATAACAAGTAGGGCATTCTCCAAGCAAGCAAACCTCTCCATTTGGTCGTCATGAAGGATGTCCCCCAAGTTGTCAAGAGAACTCCAACACCCTAGGAAAGAGTGCCAAGCAAGTACCCAATTGAGGTCAAGCAACCACTAAGCAAGCTATCTCCAATGTGTAAATCCGTCATGGACCATCACTCGTGTGTCAAGCCATCATGGACCATGTAGGTGCTGATCATGCACCATGTACCCCAAATCTCATGAAGCAACCCGAAACATGGTGTAAACACTTTCGGAGTAACCCCAAAGCTAACACAATTTATGTGACAAATACTAATGACTCCTAAACATACATTTATTGAGTGTCACCACTCTAATAAGCGAATATTTATGCATCCAATAATGTGGAAGAAAGGGTGAAATTTTGGAGATGGATGGCCAGTGGACTTCTACAAGCTCACTATATGGTTGATGCTTAGGAAGATAARGAAGGCRTGATTCCTATTGTCCTTCYCTCAAGGAGARAAGGAGGCATGATCAACCCTTAAATTTAGGTTCGGTTTAGATGACCTCAACAAATTTAAAAGGAATGAATCAAYGKAACTTTGCTTTACCTGATCAGATTTCTGTAACGACAATGAGAGGGTCCTTAAAAGACTTGACAAGGCCATGCTTTCTTAGAAATAYCTTTTCCTTTAGTGCTAYGGGAGGCTATGTTGTCATACTACCATCCTGTTTACTACTTCKTCTCCTAYGGAGCTGCCAAAATGCGTATGTCTAAGGTTCACTACATAATGAATGATTCTCACTTGAGAATCARAGATGCTAGAATGGTACATATAAGATAATTTTATTATTGCACACAGGTGACCAAAGGAATAGGTCAATTGGACTAGAAAATATAGCAAGTCACAAACATAATGTGGGTGTGCCAAGGCTACTCCTGAAAGCTAAAAGATAAATAGATACAAGTGAAAGTGAAAGAAAAGTGAGTAAGAAAGGGTGAATGAAGAGGGTAAACCATATAAAAGAGAGAAGGCACTATTCAACACTAGAAATAGAGGAAGACGTAGAAGAGGGAGTAGAGCCATCTCYGCTYCCATCAATCATTGTGAAAGTACCAAAGTAAAGCCTGATTTAGTTGTAGGCCAAGAGGAGAAGATGGYTCGATTGAATCACAGGAAGATGCGATCACRCAAACCACTTCATTTCTAAAGGGTTTATGACGGGYAGCTTGCCTCAATTTGATGAAARTGGCATAAGGCAGCCAAAGCAGCGTTTGCAAAAGTAAGMGRACAACTTTAATTCAATCYTTTCAATGAAGACCTTCAAGTGAGGGCATAAAGGGTAAAAATTGCWATATTTTAAATTTTAAATTTTTGTTATGTACATGTAGGTATATTTTCCTGTWTGAAAACTGTCAATGCACATTTTTCTGTATTTTTGCTGTTTGTGTCCTTCACATKTACTAGGGGTTGGTAGCCTGGGTTTTCTTGTAGGAGTCTACCTCTTATTGAATATGTGGAATGTAAAGTTTTTTTCGAATTGTAGTGTTCATCTTATTCCACAGYCATATAGTTTGTAGTCAACATACAGAGGTAGTTGGTTTATGGATACTATTTCCTGTTATCCACCTTTTACCTGATATGAGCGAAGGGTTACCGTTGCCTGTCTGAAGAAAACTTACAAGCCTTTAGTTTCCAAATTTGTTTTAAAGACAGCTTATAGGGTTTCTGCAAGTTTAGTTTTGCACAAGCAATTGTGTGCCATGATATGCATGGTTTCAAACTATTTGTTATTTAAAGAATTTTTAATTTTTAAAGAATTTTCAAGGTCATTGTAAGTTAGAACTTAGAAGCAATAGCTTAATATAATTTGGTTTATCAATGCATTCATTGCATCTTTGCTTCCACTTACAATGTAAGTTTTATACAGTTTGCAGCCACGGCAAGTTTAGCAGAAGAGGATGTAGAACCACTACCGTTTCCAAGGTCTTTTTTCTCCTTGTCTTGTTGTCAAAAACTTGTTTTAGGCAATCTTTTAAAAGCTCAGATTATGAACTGAAAGTATTGCCATAGAATGCTCAAATGTTACCATGCTTTCACAAGTTGCCTTCTTATAAAAATCTTCTCAGCCTTGGACCTGCGGATCAAGGGAAAACAATGAACATGCACACTAGAATTTCATTTTGGTATGGCGAAGATTTTGTTTCTTTTTAGTTTTTTTGACTTCCAAGCTTGGCTGTGAAGGGAGAGTCCAGGAATTTCGTATGAGTTAAATTGGGCCCTTGCTTCTAAAAAAGTTTTCCCAAAGGGGGAAGCCTATCGCGACTTGAAAGATGCCGATTTAAAGAAGCATGGTGCAACTTCAGCAGGTATTAAATATTTTGTTGTGCAACACTTACTGTGAATGCCATTTTGCTCCTATTTCTGCAGAGGTGTCATGGGATATTTTGCTTTTATTGCAGAACCCACCACTGGAACTCCAGTATTTGCTCGAGGAAGCTTCTCTTTAGGGGCAGCTGATATTTCCAAACCACAATTCAACAAGCTTCTGAAACAGGTACTAATCCGAATTTCAGAAATGTTGAATACCGATTATGCTTGCCATGACTGAAATATGAACTGACATTATCTGATTTTATTAATTTAATTGTGTTTAAGCTGCTTTTTGATCCACCAGCTTGCATATTTTATAGGAGCCCCAAATCAGGAACGCATGGAAAGTTTGGGGGATGTCTTCCTTTGATTGTATTCAGTGACTTGAAAAACTTCATGTCTTCAGGTGTTTACTGGGGGAAATGATTTGTTGGCCTTTAGCTCATGCATGGATTAATGCTGTTAAAGCATATCTAAATAATAAGGAAATTAGAATGTTCAAGTTCTCATATATAAAATATTGTGAAGTTTCATGATTTAAGCTAGGTAATCGATCCAATCTCATGTACCTACCGGAAATAGCGCATTTACAGCAACAACTATGATGTATTTTTCTTGCACACTGTCAACTGATTAGGGCAATTTAATTAATGAAGCTTATTAGATAGCAACGGAAAGGAATTCACACAAGCGCATACACGATTGCATGAATATTTGGGCAGAATAGCAACTCCAAATTCTTACTAAATAAATAAGTTTGTACAACAATGATGTGAAGAACATGAAGCTTTACAACAGATCTATCTATCTGACAACCAAAAATGCCCTGAATCAACCTTATTACAATCAGAAATCAGGGCATAAATAACACATCCCAAGGGAATACAAAGTGTTTTGCATGTTTAAATAATCTAGTGCACAAGTGTCGGGAAGATGAAGAGATAGAGGGAAGGAGACAATGATCCATTATGATTGTTGGTCTGCTGTTGTAATGGGATGTTGAGTTGTCCATCCACGTTGATGTGCCTGTGTTGAACTAAGTTGTTTGCTCTTGAAACCATAAGCATGCCCCTAGATCACAGTATTGGAATTGCACAATAGGATATAAGTGCATCCACGACACAACTGAACTATTACTTCGATGCACACCTGAACTATTACTATGATGCATTTATCTTGCACACAGTCAACTGATTAGGGCAAGCTAATTAATGGAGCTTATTAGATAGCAATGGAAAGGAATTCACACAAGAGCATACACGATTGGCATGTATATTTGGGCAGAATAGCCACTCCAAATTCTTTTTAAATAAATAAGTTTGTACAATAATGATGTGAAGGACATGAAGCTTTACAACACATTTATCTATCTGACAACCAACAATGCCCTGAATCAACCCTATTACTATGAGAAATCAGGGCATAAATAACACATCCCAAGGGAATGCAAAGTGTTTTGCATGTTTAAATAATCTAGTCACTAGTGTACAAGTGTCGGGAAGATGAAGAGATAGAGGGAAGGAGACGATGTTCCATTATGATTGTTGGTCTGCTGTTGTAATGGGATGTTGAGTTGTACATCCACGTCAATGCGCTTGTGTTGAACAAGTTGTTTGCACTTGAAACCATAAGCATGCCCCTAGATCACAGTATTGGAATTGCACAATAGGATATAAGTGCATCCATGACACAACTGAACTATTACTTTGATGCACACCAATGTTGCATTGCATTTTGTAGCCCTATACTTGAACATTAAAGGTTGAACTTTTCTCTTGTGGAACACTTCTAGTTAAGTACTTGGTCCATCTCTGACTCTTATCATGGATCAAGCCTCCCTGCATAGGAATTGTTGGTCCTCAACAACTGTCTTGTCAACTGATGAAACTTGGTGTGTATATGCTCTGAGGTGAATCACTTGCCAGTGTAAGATGACATTTTTTTGGCCTGATCTTGTAAAGTTTCAAGGTCCTCCCTTTCATTGCCCTCTCTCTGCATTGCAAAACTGTATCTACTTCTGCTTTATGCCAACTTAGCAAATGATGCTTCATTAGCAAACATGATTGATTCTTCATCACTGTTTAACATTGATGGTTCATGAAGATTGTTAGATTTTCTAAGCCATGGTAAGCAGACTTTGCACTAGAAGATTTCCTAAACTACTAGATAGCGGAAACCTGGCATTCACTCAAAACTGCTGTCCTAATAATGCCAAAGTTTACAAACAATATTGCAGAAAATTATAATGGAAACTCACAGGTCTTTCTTAAATTGCATCACTGTTATTAAGCAGAAAAAACAGAATTACTGTCCTTGCTAATTCACTGTTAAAAGCAAAACAGAAACTCAGTAGATGGACTGTCAAAACCTATTACTGCTTTCTCATGAAGTCTGAACTGAAATCTGCTACAGGAAAAATACAGAGAGATAATTCACTGCTCGCTGCTGAACTGAATTAATTAAACTTATATCCCTGCCTCTTCCTTTATAGACTAGGAAGAAGAAGAGTAAGTACAGCGAATCTGGAGTCTGGACACATGTACAACAGCACCTCAACTGGAGATGATTTGAGGCATGCAGGCATGTATCCTCCTAGAGATCTGTGCCTTTAATTGCACTGCATGCTCCTTACCTAAATAAGTAAACCTTAACCTAAGGTGTCTTGAATTAGAGTGCTTAACATGCATGAATGTATGCATCTTTATCCTCAAGTCAACTACGCCTTTAAGAATAGTAAAACCACACAACAATGCCTTATCTCCTAGGGATCCATGCTTATTCCAAAACTAGACATATTATCTTATCTTATCTGTAGCTAGCGCATGCATGCATGTGCCCTCATTGCTGGAAGCCTACAAATAGTGATATGCTCCCTCCTAGCAGTGTTTTATGAATGTTCCCTCGTTGTTGGAAGCCTACAAATAGTGATGCACTCCCTTCTAGCTGTGTTTTAAAACTCGTATGACTTGGACTTGGGTTTGGTTGAGTTGACCCTCGAGGGCACTGACTAGTCCACAATTTGGCATTGAGTTGGTAGGTTTGGTACCAAATTGGTCTAAACTTGGTTGAGTACATTCGTGCTTGGTTTTCCACAGGCCGTGGTGTTGTTTGGGGGAAATTTTTTTTGCTTGACACATACTACATAGTGACGCAAGCCAACCAGGGATGATAAAAAGGGAAATATAAAGGAAATGAAAACTTTTACTTAAATTTTTTATATTATCATTAATTGTTTCAGGATGTTTGAGAGTGGTTCCAACCTCATCGGACCTCATATGATGAAAATAGAATTTCACATCTCATCCAAAATTTAGTGGACTTAGCAGTTTTTAGAATTCCAGTTAACTGAACTGCATTGAACTGGAGACAAGTCCATCAAACCATCAAAAGACGCCAAATGTCACCATGCTCTTTTGCTACACGCCACTTGCTAAATATAGATATGCCAAAAATATCAGTTTGAACTTCTAAAAAATAGGAGTTCTAGAATATGAAAATAAATACTCCTGTTACTGAACATAAGACCTGATACAGATCCCATTGATCCAACCTCAAGGCTCACAATGGGTAGAGATTCAAGGAGACTGAATCTGCAGAGTTTGATCTTGATATTGATGACTTGGGCTGGATTAGTTTGCATTTGGATCCACTAGTAGTAGCACCAAGAATGGCAGGCACTAGCTGTCCTTCTACTTGTTAGATTTTCTTAAATTTTCAGAGCAATAAATTTACTAGAGTATTTAGATCTTTTACATTCAACAACCATTTACTGAAAATATAAGCAGGATAAACAAGCACAAAAAGACACAAAGATTTATCATGGGAAAACCCCAAACCCAAGGAAAAACCCAACCAACTTTTCTTAGAGAGAATCTTTCAATACAACCATGAACAAGCTCTATTCACAAGAGCAAAACTGATAATGAAGAAACCTTGATACAGGAACTTATCTCTTCTCCTTGTCAAACCCTAATGAGCGTAGTTGAGCCACCACATAATACTAGCACAACTCTTCTAGAGATAGCGCACAAGAGAAATCACCAAGAGTCACCAAGAAACCTCAGTTGCTACAGTAGCTGCATCTTCTTCTTGCCTAAGACTTGCGCCTTATTTTTGAGTGAGATAGTTGTGTGAGTGAGTGATCAAATGAGCAAGGCATCACTTTATTTATAGTCTTCAATTCACTTCGTTGGGGTTGACTTCTCTTCCTGGAATTCTATTTTCACTTTATTCTTTTTCTGTGGGTCAACTTCTCTTCCGGGGTGTTCTTCAATTGTTCAGTGGTCTTCCTTGGATTTCTTGGAATCTTCTTCTTCTCTAAAAAAGGTTGTCCAGGAAGGAATACCTCTCGCTGTTACCAAAACATCAACACTCCCTCTTAGCTAGGGAGGTATTCTTCTATGATGTTCTCTTCTAGTAGTCCCAATCACACCCATCCATTTCACATGGTATGGGCAAGACTACCACCATAGTCACAAGACTACGCTGCAAGTGTCTATGATGTTTCTCCTCTCCTAATAGTCCCAATCACACCCATTCACTTCACATGGTATGGGCAAGACTACCACCATAGTCAGAAGACTACACTGCAAGTATCTATGATGTTTCTCCTCTCCTAGTAATCCCAATCACACCCATCCACTTCACATGGTATGGGCAAGACTACCACCATAGCCCCATTCACACCTAGCCACTTCACATGGCTTAGGCAAGGCTACGCCATGGTCCCAATTAGACCTAGCCACTTCACACGACGTAGGCAAGATCAGGCTACAAGTCCCACCTAGCCACTTCACATGGCATAGGAAAGACTTGTACTAGGCTACTCATTACTCCCTCAGTCACTTCACATGACTGATCTGGGAAACCCTTGGCCAAAGGGAGAGTATCTGCCCACTGTAGGAGAAACATCACAACTCCCTCTCAACGAGGGTGGACATTCTGCATCACACCAAGGTTGTCTCTGAAGTACTCATACTTCACTCTAGACAGAGGTTTGGTGAGAATGTCTACTATCTGCTCATCCGTGGATATGTATCGGAGCTCCATGGCTCCTTTCTACACCATGTCTCGGATGAAATGGTATTTGATCTCTATATGCTTTTACTTGTCAAGAAAGACTGGATTCTCTGAAAGCTTTACACAACTTTGATTATCACAATATATCAAATTTGGCTCCAACTCTAGATCAAATAACCCTGCAAGCAACTTTCGAAGCTACACTGCTTCACGACTTGCAACACTGGCTGCTATATATTCTGCCTCTGCTGTACTGAGTGCCACTGATGTCTGTTTTCTGCTCAACCATGAGATCATACCTGATCCCAATCTGAAGCAACATCCTGATGTGCTTTTCCTCTCCACTGCACTCCCCGCCCAGTCAAAGTCTGTATAACCCTGCAACTTTACTTTACCGTCTGAGACATATTTGAGTCCATATCCAACCGTACTGTGCAGGTACCTCAACACATGCTTTGCTGCTACCAAATGTACATGTCTAGGCTCATCCATGTACTGACTCAATGCGTTCACTGCAAAGCATATATCCGGCCTGGTGTTAACCAAGTACATCAAGGATCCGATCAACTGTCTGTACATCGTGGGATCAACCAAATCTGAAGAAAAATCACTCAAGATCTTCAGATTGGTAACCATAGGTGTGGCCATGGACTTGCAGTGCATCATCCTGAATCTCTGTAGGATCTCAACTGTATACTTTCCTTGGCTAACAAAGATTTCATCTAGTCTCTGCCACACCTCTAATCCCAAGAAATAGTGCATCAAACCCAAATCCTTCATTTCAAACTTTGAAGTGAGTTCCCTCTTGCACCCATCTATGAGCTTCTCATCTCCAGTAAGAAACGGGTCATCCACATATAGTATCAATATCAATGGGAAACCATCTTCAATCTTGTAGTAAAGGTTGGGATCTGCATCACTTTTGGTAAACCCCAAGCTTATCAGATAACTGTCTATTCTGGCATAACATGCCCTGGGTGCCTGCTTAATCCTGTACAAAGATTTCTTCAATTTACAAACATGGGATTCCTTCCCATGGATCACAAAACCTTGTGGTTGCTCTATGTACACTTCTTCAATTACCTTTCAAGAAGGCAGTCTTAACATCCATCTGGTGTAATTTCCATCCCATAACAGAAGCAATAGAAATAATGTTAATGTTGTATGCCATTATTATAGTTCTTTGCATTTCAATAGATAAGAGCAACATAAGAACAAGATCACTGAGAAATACACATTCACAAGAGACACATCATTTATCCTGGGAAACCCTCTAGGGGAAGAAAACCAAGCAAAAACTTCCTTATCATAAATTGCCAATACAATGTCAAGAGATAACTCAAACCAATACAGAAAGTCCTCTCCAAAAGATGCACCACTCTTCTCCCTCTCGCCAACTGGTAAGTCGCAACTTGCCTCTTAGAAATGAGCAAGTGTGTTGTGTGTCAAAGTGAGGCGCTAGCCTCTCTATATATACAAGTCTGGCACGTGTGAAGTGTCTTCATTGGCAGGGCCGACTTCTCACTCTGGGTGGGTAAACCCACCTTTATTATATTTCTGGGTCTCAATAA